>JAGDQP010047039.1:0-15137 GCA_022664845.1 Lepisma saccharinum
TTTATATTGACGATCTTTTTAAGGATTGCTAAAATAAAACCAAGATATATTAGTGTTTTTCATCTGCTGTAAATAACACTTTACAAAAAGTTGCCAATTAAAATATCCTTATTTATATATCAGATATAAGTGTTACTTGTTTTTAGTTGCATTATGTTACCGTGTAGAGATGCCTGTGAATTACATATAGGTATTCCGCCAGAATTTTCAGTTTTTGGGGTGTAAAGTAAAAATTGGGTGTGTATTGGTGGAGATTTGCACGTTTTCTGTCGATTTTTAACCGTAAATTTCAAACGTTCGGGGTGCTCTCGAGATTTTGCGGGGCGTCACCCGCACAGGGGGGGGGGAGGTTGGCGGAATAACTGATGAGTATGAAGTAAAAACTACGCTTGGAAGTAGGTGGGATGCATCAAGCGATATATCATAAGTTCAATGACGCCACTGTTTTTTTGGGGGGGAGGTATAATAAAGAAATAAAATAAATGTTCTTCTCTCCCCCAGCTTTCACACAGAGATCTCTTAAAATCAATAGCTTACTCTTATTTACCAATAGTACGGACTAAGTCACTAAATCAACACTGCTTTGTCACTTTTTTGAATCGTGAAAACAATTCATTTATGAGATCATTTGTAAAATGCCTATGCATAATTTAACAATCTCTATACGTATATAAAATTGAAAGTGACTATATTTGCATGAGCATCACGGCAAAACGGTTTGACCGATTGGAACTATTTTTAGCACATGATCAGATATTAGATCCGTGTGGGAAGTTATCATATCAGTCGCCATCTTTTTTGGTTCAAAATGAGCGCTCAAAAACATTTTCCACGCCGTTTGAGCTAGAGGTACAAAACTTGGTATGGAGGTGTACCATCACGAGTAGGTCACGATAATATAAGAAGAAAATTCGTCATCTTGATCTAAAATAGCCGCCCCAAAACGCATTTTTCAAACACTGAAACTAGAGAAAAGAATTTTGGTATGAATGTCACCACTAGTAGGTTACAATAAATAGGGCAAAACTTCCCAATGAGGGGCAGGCTGTCGGGGGGTATGGGGGCAAATCTGCACCATGGGGGTGAAGCCTCCCGGGAAGTCTGGTTACGATAAAGGGGGCGCAGTCATAAAAGATCCCCAAGTTCGGGGCGCAGCCCGCCACGGGGGAGAGAGCATTCGCTACAGTCCCGATTACTGTTGCTAACTTTATTCACACCGCACCAACTAGCGGGCAAATGAGAAAACCCTATCTATAGGGAGCATCCCCGCAGAGAGGTTTTGGAGGAAGATTTGCACCATGCGGGCTCAGTTCTCTGGAGAGTCTGGTTACGATAAAGGGGACTCATCACCCCAAAACTCTCGAAGTTAGGGGCGCAGTCCGCCACGGGGAAGTGAGTATTGGTGATAGTCCCAATGACTGTTGCCAACACATTTTATTCTCCCCGCTTCAACGAGCGGGCAAATCAGCAAGTGACATATATATGTAATAATAATTGTCATTAAATTAGTTAAATAATGGCATTTAGGAATTAAGTGAGTAAGTTCAATCGGAGATCCGAGTCCGATTTCGGACAGTCCGAGTCCGAACGAAAAGTCCGAGTGCGATTTTGGACAGTCCGACAAAATGGTCCGCGGATTCGGACTTTTTAGAAGTCCGAAAAAAGAAGTCCGAAGTCCGGATGCCAAAAAGTCCGGATCTGACCAAGCCTAATTAGCAGATATTTACTATTATTTAATGTTTGTTAGGAATGCAAACTCATCTTTTTTAGATTGACATACCCTTCCACTTCTGTACCCAGAGGAAGAAGTAGTTGAATATCACGAAGGAAAACGGGATATGGAAATATGTTTTACTCAACAAACCTTATAAAAATGGAAGCCTATTAATATTGTAAAATGGAGAAGACGTGCGTGAAGTTGACTAATGAATTCCGAAGAGAGACAGACAAATTGAATCGGCAGTTTGAAGAAGGCAATAAACGCAAAAAATGTGAAATCTAGTTTATGCCGTATTTGATATCTGGTAGGGATCTATACAATACACAAAGAAAAAAAAACATTAGTAAAGACTTAAAAATAGATGCAAAATAGAGATGGGCAAAACTAGCGTAGCAGCTATTTTTCACTGCTACATGGGATAAATTGCTATGACTGCTACAACAGATGAAAAATAGCAGTTACTGGCTTAGCTGCTATTTATCTCCGAAGCTTGTTAATGGTAAAACACATTGTTTCCTGTTTTCTTAACAAACAGAACTGCTGGGAGAAGAGAACAAAATAGCAGAAACTTGTCTGCAGAGAGGACAACCATGACGTGTGAACACTACGTAATTAGTAGCGTCTGTTACTCGTGTACGGAATTGATATAAAGAGCTGTCAGAAATCACTGGATGATAGTTGGCTACGTGGAGTGATGGAAAAGGCGTTGGAGTTGTAATGCAGTGGTCCCGGGTTCTTACTCGGTAGGCCTACTCCTTCAGTTATTTCTTTTTTTTATTTTTAAGAAACTCGTTTTTATTTTGTAGTTTCGAAGGAAATAAAGCTCTGGTACTTTTTATTTTATACTTTTTTCTTCCTTTGAGGAAGTGAAAACAGTACGCACATTAAACAGTCCATAAAATTCACATAGTTTAGAAAAAATGAACCAGAAATTTGAAGAAGTGAGCAAACGCTAAAAATTCGAAATTAGTTGTTTTTTTTTTGTTTCTTTTTTACTAAAAACACACCTCGATTTATACCCGCTTATCATAAGGTAGAAGAAAAGAATGATAGCTAGTTATAGAATGATTCATCTGGCCTTGGAAATATTAGTCAGTTTGAAGAAGGGAACAAGACCACTAGCGTCTCAAAACAAGAAGGCCTATTTTCGAATGTCAGAAAACACGATTCAGTCGCGTGTGCAATAAAAGAGAACACCATACCTGACTTTACCAAACTTCTACGTCCCTTGGTCACTAATTTTATTAATTTTATAATGCGTTTATATAATAATAATAATAATAATAATAATAATAATAATAATAATAAATCACAGCCATATTCAATCCACTGCTGGATGATTCTTCTCCCTGAAGGAAGGCGATTGTCTACTGTTCCCACGCTGACCAGACGGGTTGGGATAGGAGAGCCGAAGCTCTCACTCTGATCGCCACTGTATTTTATGCACAGCAGCTTCCCAATTGCCCTCATGATGCTGGATCAACATCGAAATTTTTTAGCCCCCACCGGGAATCGAACCCGGGACCGCTCACACTAAAGTCGAGCGCGCTACCGACTAGCCTACGAAGGATCCGATCACACCATGATCCGATCTTGGGTTCTCCGTATTAGCTTTCCGACATGCTACCAGTCCACTAAATTAATAGTTGGAAACTGTCTGCTTGTCAGTCTCATTTACGGTGAGGGAGTAATGCGCCTGTGCGAGAATAATCCCGCCGTAATAGGAGTTCCTTGTATTTGAGACACTACTACAGGGCACTTGTGACTAGCGACAGGAAGAGCGCATTCTGAAAACAGAGTTAATCGTGCGTGCAATAAAAAATACCGTACCTGACTAATCTAACCTCCAGATGCGTTTGTTCACTAATCTTTTAAATTTCCTAATGCGTTTATATATATATATATATATATATATATATAGGGAGAGAGAGAGAGAGAGAGAGAGAGAGAGAAACGTTATTTTCATTAAAAATACACCAGGTTTCGATCAAGGGTTACTAGGATTAGCTTTCGAACATGCTATTAATACGCTAAATTGCCAACTGGATGCAGTTGTTTGGAAGTTCTATTTGCTGTTAAGGAGTAATGCGCATACGCGAGTATGGCTCAGCTCTTCCTGTCGCTAGTCGCAAGTTTTTATACTAATTGAGAATGAAACAATTATGCTTTCCTCTACCCACCGCTTTATACTTTCCTGATGGAATTGTGATTTGATATACTGTTTTTTCACCACCAGTACATCCAAGCTCCGATAATTACATAGAATAGTTTTACAACAGTCATAGTAGGAACTAAACTACCTTCGTTCATATCTCTACTGCACACGTAATAGGATACAGGTAAATAGGTTAATCTAAAATAGTTTTAAACTTCTTTATTACAGACGAGAATAACTAACTCGCATTTAGATACGTTTTCATACACTGACATTTTTAACTCCTATTGTTAACAGTTATTTATATTAATAAGCTATCACTGTTACGGAATAAAAGCAGTTTTGCACATTTGTAGGGCGAAATTTATGTCAGTGGGTAGAAGGAAAAAACGAATTTTATTACTTAAGCCCCCTACTTGTACCTTTTACAGTTCATTGTGCATACATTTCTTGTAAATAACATTCATTTGAAGGTTTCTATTGCGTTTTTCTTTATTTTCTCGTCGATTTTTTCATTCTTACGTCTCAACACTTAAAAAATTGCAGACCTTTTTCCATAAGTTTGAAGAAGGAAACAAATCCAACATTTTTTTAATTCTACTGGAACAAATACAATACTTGTAAACTGTCAGCAGTACGAAAACATCAGAAGACCATTTTGAATATTCAGTAACAATAATGTTTCTCTTCAATAAATAATAAACATATTATACAGTTTTTTTTTTAATTTCACACAAAACAGGTTTTTCGATTTGTTTCCTTCTTCAAACTGACGATTCAATTAAGAAGAACGTGGATGAGAGAAAAACGCAAATAAAGAAAAGAAACCTACGATCTCTTGTAAGGGAAAGTAGGAAGTGTCAATTCGGGAGAAATAGTAGCAAGTCAATATGCTGATTGGAGGAGAATAATGATAATAACATCAGTGATCGAAAATGCATATTGTGTAGACAAGAAGAAAACATAAGTTGCATCTGTGAAACATTTCAACGCCCGCACGCATTTCATTCAGAACTGGAAATACGCTATGACTACAGCTTCAAAGTTCTCTGAAAAATATTTGAGGAGTTTCTTACTAATATCAACAATTGTATTGGGATGGAAAAGAGTATCGGACTCGAAATATGAATGGTAGTCGCCATCTTTCACGCGTGAGTACTGGCTTATTACGTAATGTGTGCACTGTAAGTACAACTTCCAAATCACCGTTTGAAATTTCGTACCGTGGATCACTGGATTTCTGAGTAAATCCCGGGTTCGAATCGCGGCGGGAGTAAGATTTTTCTTTTTTTTCTTATTTTACTTTCAAAATATATTTTTATATGTTCATGTTTATTGTTAATTGTTCCTTTTTTGCAATTCTCGTAGGTTATCTTAAATTAGTGACAATGGATTAAAGTAGGTTAGGTGCGGGTTATGAATCTTTACATTTCTGTTCTCAAATGTCGACCCCGATACACTCGTATGGAATAGTCGTCGGCGATATTTGATTGTATTAATAATGTAGAAGAGATATGAAATGTGAAATACTGGCACACCGCAACGCAAATTGCAAATGAAGGAAATTGTCAGGTTATTTATGTAAAGAGCAATGAATCCATTAAAAGAGGAGGAAGGATTCAAGATGTGAACATCAAAAAATCCTTAGCCTGATGGTGCACTATCTCACATTTTTCTTCGAATATTAAGCAGAAGGTTATATAATAAGGTGAATTATATGACAGACCGAAGACGAATAGTTCCTATTTCGCAGAAGGAAATAAAGAATCGAAAAGAAGGCTATTATTTTGTAAACAAAAAAATCAGGGTGCTCCATTAAGAAAGGAAAGGAAAACTACACAACATTTATTAGTGGACCAACGTTATTAATCGGCCCAACTTAAAATATGTTTTGAATTACTGGTTCCGAAGAAGGCAGTTGAGGTGTAAAAATCTATTCAATAATTTATGTTAACGGGAAATTATTCATCAAGTAGTAAGACAGAGGTGTAACATCTCGCCCATTTTATATAATTTATATCTGGAAGCGGTTGTCCAGAGACTTTTAGAAAACAAGCAAACTAAAAAAATGCATTTGTTAGAAGAAACCATTTTTTTTGTCAGCAGATAGTGTTTTTTAATTGGAGAGAAGTATACATAACGAAACAACATGCTAAAAATAGTCGAAGAAAATCTGGAGAAGAACAAGAAATCAAAATTCATGTCAATGAAACTATCGGAGGAAACTTTAACACATATAATAACACTCTCGTAGACAACTAAGGTGTTTAACAGTTAAGTCATAGCCCATTCGTTGCTGATGCGACACTTATTAAAGGTTTCGTTCCGGAATGTTGCTTCTCTTTACTATCAAGAATTTCAACCTGTAAAGAGTGTAACAAGAATAAGAGTATTTAACTTGAAATTTACCCATACCAATGATATTGACAGCCACGGGTACGGGAATGATTAAATTTAAGTCTCCTTTCGAATAACAGGACCTACCCCGTGACCAGATGAATTTTGTATTATATATATATTGATGATTTCTCAGCGTAGATGAACTGGCACTAGCCGGATGCTTATGTTTCTTCGTCTATTGCCAATACTGTTGCAGTTTAATATACATAATATTTAGCTTGAAAGCTATATTATCTGGCAGCGTGACATATTTCTTCTTTCGAATGTCTGGTCCCTACGTTTTCTGTTTCCTCGTTCATTTTTGTGGGAAGATTTTGGGAGAATTAAAATGAATCCTTGTTTTGTTAGAATTACTTGTCTATCATCCAGAATCTGAATGTACGCATGGACCTTCATTATACCTTTAATTTTCGCCCTACTTTTGCCCCAGCATCGTCTTATTTTAGTATTTGTGGCTGTAATATGTTTCCATGCCGGAGAGCCAGAAGTATTGACCCGAATATCAATATTTACGCTTATTATATTGTTTCATGGGTTAAACTACAGTCTAAGAGTGGTATTTAGTGTTTATGTCTTTCGTAGTACATTTTTTTTTATATCACGTACATGTTTTAAAATGTTATTCTGTGAACAAGGTTTACACAAGATGTTTTGGTTATGCTCCATAAGGAACAATTTTGTTATATTATCTAATGAAATAATAATTAGAAGTATAGGTATGCTAACTAATTCATTTGTAACCAAGAAATAGGCTAAATGGCCTTTCCTGACCAACATAAATGCTGACTGAACTGTTCAATGTTCTCTTTAGGTTATAAAGTTACTTGAGTGTATTTGTTTTCGGAATGTATAAAAACTCACCACAAAGGAAAAAATATATAATTATCTAAAAATAATAATTAGAAGTAAATACATGCGAACTAATTAATTTGTAGCAAACAAATAGGCAACGTGTCATCCTCGGCCCAATGTAAAATTGATAGTGGTGTTGGCCTCTCCTTTTAGATTATAGATTTGTTTGCATTTGTTTGTTTTAATGTTTTCATACTTATCACAAAGAATGGTAAATACGTTTAACTAATAATATAGTAATTAGAAATATGCGAATTAATTTATTTGTAGGAAAAATAATTTAATTTGTGTTTTCTGACCAACACGAAAGCTTTTCAATGCGAAGTATACATTTAAATGTATCTTTTTAGATTGTGGAGTTAGTTGCGTGTACTTGTTGTCAAAGGAAAAAATAATACTCAGCAGAAATAATGGGTAAAATAATTATTTAATAACTAATAGCTAAAAGTAAAGATATGCGAAGAAATTATTTTATAGAAAAGAAATCATTTGATTACCGTCTGAGATATATATTTTTCAAATGTATTGGGATGGGCTTTCTTTTCAGGTTATGAAGTTATTTGTATTTATTTGTTTCTAAAGGTCTAAATACCCATCAGAAAAAAGTATAGTAAATATAATTAAATGTGGAAGTATGCGAATGAATTCTTTTGTAGCAAATAAATGGGATAATTGGCGTCTTCTAAACACATGGAAATTTGTAAGTGCTCCGTGTGTTCTTTTATGGTTATGGTGCTAGTTGCATATATTTATATGACTCTACAGATGTACTCCCACAAGATTGGTATATACAATTTGAAGAAAACGCAAGAGATTTAATTCATGTATAGCAAAGAAACAAGTTAGGTTGTGCCTTATAAGCTAAAGAGGGATTTGCGTGTTATTGCTGCCAACGGGTTTTATGCGCATATATAAAATTTTAAGTATGTTTAAACTACTTATACTGCTAGTGTGGTTATATAGGGTGTATCAAAAAACTGTCTTTGAAAAGTTAAAAAGAAGAAGAATATGAACTACGAACTAAGTGTATTTATGGTTATGAATAGTATAGGATATGCCATTACAATATACGTTCACTTACAGTCACAATATGACCTAATGTTTTGAAGATGATATCAGTGAGGTGGACACCATTTCTGCTCAAATATTGACGGTTCCGGGTTTATCTTCATGATCTTAAAAAAATAAGGGCCTATGGTAAAAGGTGATGGCACTACACACCAGAAAATTTCTGGCTGATACGGCATTTTGTGGTCTAATTGTTGGTTTTGAGGGGCCAAATATAAGTAATTTTGCTTATTGACCAAATATCTAAGATGACAGTTGGACTTGTCTGAAATCCACATGTTGTCAATAAACTGTTCATCACTGTTCAAGTTTGCCAGCACCGTCCCACTTCTCCAAAATAACTGGATGACACGTGTTATGCGTTACACGATGCCATATGCATTTCAGTGGTGCAAACTAACAATTTAAAAGCCCAGATGTTTTAGGCACGCTATGTATTTTAAATAATATACCCTGCCCCAAATGTCGAATTATGAATTTTATTCACAACCAGGGTTCACCAATTTATTTTATATTCTTTGTGTCCTTCACAATGCCAGCATGCATACATATTCCAGACTGTTAAAAATTATACATTTATATAATTTGAGTAGTATATTACCATACAACTTTATTTTACTATATAAATTATATAGTAACCAACATCTATATTAATTTATATTTCTCAGTTTTTATTTATAGATAAAAAGAAAAAAAGTTTGAACTGGCACTGTAAAGTCTTAGGGCTTTGCTAAAATAATAACACCAATATATATCATATTAAATTATATAACTGAAATTATATAAACTAGCTTGAGATATGAAATAATTGACCTTGAAATTGTTAACTTCTAAACCAATGGAGCTAGACCGATGAATCTCGGTTTCTTTCAAATATTTTTGCAAAGTGCGCGAGTTTGTTCATACTTTCTGTTATTGTTGCTTTATCTGCAACAATTTTCAAGATATGATTCCCTAAAGTTCCACAATTACGTAAATCTACTTTTTAAAATATGTTTTAAATTTTGGATTTATATGATTTCGATGATTTAAAAGCCCAAAAAGGACAAATATTTCATTAGTTTTAACCTACCTATCTTAATGTTTTAGATATTGATTATTTCATTTTCAAAAGTTAACTTCTAAACCAATGGACAGAGATCGATCAAACTATGCATATAGTTTCTAAAAGTATTTTTCGTACTCTTGAACTTCGTCAAGATATATTAGTTTCGCTATCTGTAACCTTTTCAAGGTTTGAGGATTTAAAATGTAAAAAGTTAAAAATTAACTTTATTCTTTATGTTGGAAAATTTTAATCTAAATATTATCGATAATTCTAGAATCACTAAAGAAACAAACATTTCATTATTTAGGAACATCAAGAACATATGATGTTCAATTTTTTTTCACACATCACCTCCAAGTTACCAAAAATGCGGGTCCAAATGGAAATATATTAAGAATTATTCATATTTTACTAAAACCCAGCGTCACCTCACCACATTGTATTACATTGTAGTATATATATATTTGGCTTCAACAAGATAGTCCTCACACGTTCCATACATCCCATCCAGATATCATAACCAGTTTTTTTTTAAGTTATCTCATCTCTGGGAAAGCAAGCCACTCTTGGAAAAATTAAAATTCAAGATACCATGGATTCTTTCCAAGGGGGGATGATTGTTTAATTACGTCATATCATTTCTGTGAAAGCCTGACAGTCTTTGTAATATTCAAATTCTCAGATTTTTGATGTTATAAGGCAGATGCCGAAACATTTCATCACTTCAGAATTTCCTCAGCCTAACCCTTAGAATAATCCCATCATGAATAAAAAGGCGTTGGTCAAAATGAATGACGAGTTTCATGATACTACGCTAGGCGAGTTTTCTGCTCTGAAACTCAAAGTAGTTGCCGTTAAACCTGTGGATGGAGAGGAGCAAAAAACCAACAAAGCCGCGAAAAAAACAGCATAGTGCAGAAAGATATCACCTTTGGTTAGTGTAATAAGTGATTATGTATAAATACAACATGTACACCTGATGATGTTTCATTAAAACCTTATAGTTATGAGGTAAGTATAATGGTAAAGAATAAATTGAATTTGATGGGCTGTAACAGCACCAAGTTTACAACTATCTCGGTGAGTGTAATGAAAATAAATACGAGATGACAACTACGTATTATAATAGACCCACATTGCCATGCGAAATACACGCCTTCTCATAGAGAAATGCAGAAATCCGCAACTGTTGTCGGAATGCTGAATATAAATACCCCTAAACACTTCCATCATTTCAACTAATTTATTTCGGCATGCTACATACTGTATATGGTTTTGTCTCGGTATATACATTTTTAAGTAAGGCTGTCAAAAAATCGATATACCGAAATCCGTATCGGTATTTTGGAATACCGAAACTTCGGTATCACCCATACCGAAAAACCGAAAATACCGAAATATCAAAATACCGATGAAACCGAAAATACCGAAATATCGACATACTGACCCAGCAGGCAAAATGCCGACCGCGACGGCGGTCCGACCAACTAGTAGTCGGAGAATGGTTGGCGCCAGGGACGTATTTAGGGGGGTGGGTCCGGGGAATCCGGACCCCTCAAACTCACAGTTTCATGGAAAAATAGTATAACTTGAGGCGTAATTATACATACTACATTTCATGGCCAGACATACCTTAGATCCCCCAGAAGCCCTTGGACCCATCCCAAAACCACATTCTGAGTGCGTGCCTGGTCGGCGCGATCCATAAGTGGCGATTGGTCGTCAGGCAGTTTTTCGAGCCGCCGCCTGTGTCATCGGACCATCTTCCGGGCCGCCGTCGGGGTCGGCTTAGAGATGTAACTCCGCCCAAAACCCGCTCGCCGAAGTCGGCTTCTGATCGGGATTTTTCTAAACCCGACGTCGGCTAGGTTATCGGCCGAGCTTCGACGACCAGATGCCGATGTCGAACGTACGTCTTCTGGCTTGCTTGGGGAATACCGAACATTATCAATATACTTAACAATATCAGAATATTGAAATACTGAATTCCTCTGAAATTAAAAAAAAAGTAAATAATAATATTAATTACTTATATGGATGAAGTAGCACGGCAGAGCTGAAATCAGGTTAGTTTTGGTGACCCAGTGTGACCGGTATATACCTGATCCGGTTTAAAACTCTACCCAATTAACCCGGTCTGAGAATAATGAGCTCCAGTTTAATAATTTTCGTGCTATGAGGGGTAACACCTGCGATCTCGGGCTCCCCTGAAACGCAATGAAATAGTCAAATACTCTACTTTGTTCTCCGGGTGAGTAGACCTAAATCGGGTCACCGGGTCAGTCCGAATACCAATCATAGACCCGCCCCGAAACTTGACGTATAATCAGAATTATCAAAATCCGGATATTCAGATATCTGGGGCATTGCCACATCATCATCATAGCCTTTCCTAATTCGTACAGGGAGCCCACAAAATTTGCGAACTTAAATTTCATTACATTTACTGACTTTTCCTGATCTGATTTTTAAAACATTCCTGACTCAGACTATCCAATTTTAACTTTCGCAAATATTTTGTTTCCTTTTACATGTAGCCTCCACCATCCTCATAGCTGCCCATCTCTCACCTGAGTACCAAAGTTTATGATTTTATTACTTCTTTTACAATAAAATTACAGGAACAATGATTTTACTAAAATATTTCGCAAATGTACTGATTAGAATAACCCATATTTACATTTTTCCGTCATGAACATTTTTTCCGTAAGTCAAGCCAAAGAAAATGCTAACAACTACATTATACATATGAATAAATTCTATGGATATAGGCAATTTTAGACCATTACAATAATTAAACAATATCATCAGAACGAAAACAGAAGTTTCAACAATATGAACATATCTTAATTTTTCGACTTCCGCAAAAGTTTGATTTTCCGAGAAAGCTCTTCTTGCTCCGTTTCAGATTTTTCTCTCAACTTCTTTTGCAAACCTTCCAGTTTCTTTATTTCATTCATGATCTTCCTTTTTATTTTTTTACATAGATATTCTCTTCTATTTTCTTAGCATTACGCTGTGTTTTCAGATAATATTTATATCGCCTCCGAGCAGATCTCGCATATATGAACATTTGCCTTATGATTACAATACTGCGGATTCCTTTGCAATTGATAACAGTATCATGCACTCTCCTCAGTGCTATTATTGTATGTTCACATTGAAATTTAATAAGAGCACAGTTGTTGATAGAGAAACCACCCTCAACTGTAGCATTTCCGTGGAAAAATATCAAACTCGACTTTACCACTTTAAACAGTGATGAGTTTTCTGTTGTTGTTGTTTGAAAGACTGGAAGTATAGAAATCATCGGACCCCGTAATTCCCTGCTTGCCTTGAAGATATGTTCCAAAGCTTTGTGAAAAGGATGTTCTGGCATCTTCACACATATATGAGTCCCTAAGGGTAAATTTCCTGATTCAACGGTAGATTTTGTACTTTTTCCTGACTTTTGACCTCATATTAAATAATTTGCATGACCTTTCCTGATAAACCTTGAAATTCCTTATATTTCCTGACTTTTTCTGCTTGCGGGCACCCTGTCGTACGTATTTTGGAGATTTTTTTTAGATAATAAACGATAAGTTTTATTTTGGTTTCATTTACTCATCATTTTGGAGTACAGCGAGGAGAGAGAGGGAAAACAGAATTATAGAAAGAGAGAAAAATTGCTGAGTTATACATGAATTTCAAGAGTAGTGCCATTGAAACCAGTCCTATAATAGGCTGTTACTAATACATATTTTGGAGTGACAAAAGGAAAACAAATAATCGACAGCACCTGCTTGTTTCTTCAAACCCCGCCCTCCTCATCGCCAACCGTGACTACCCTTTGCTCTGTGACAGTCACTATGTAACAAACATTGCACTCTTAGAACCGCGGTGGCTCAATAGTTAGAGCGCTCACTTCTGGTGCTTGGGTTCGTCGGTTCAAACTCTCCTCGTGCCATGTGAGCTTTGTGGTGAACAATCACCATGTGCGTGGGTTTTCTTGGGGTCCTCCCGTTCTCTTATTCAATAAATGTACAAGGTAAGAGCGCAACAACAGACATGAGATTGAAATGAGTATATCACATGTTCAATATACAGTAGGCAACTGTCAAGGTTGATTCAATTCAAACGTCCAATTTTTATGCATATGTAAAAGTACGAATTTCAAGCTTATTATTTCATTGTTCAATAATCATTATGTTTACGTGGAAGCTCAAAGATAAGGCAATAACTACTGATTCAGCAGTTTGGAACACGAAGTGTTCATGTGAACGACCTTAGACCAAGTGTGATCAGATCATGCGATAGGACTTATGCCAATGACAGTAAGCTCTAGTGATGGCTTTGGAACGCAACCTACACGTGAAGATAAAAAGTCCAATCGGAAGAAGAACAGAATTCGAATACAAATACCGAGTCTTGGGTACCATCAGTCTCTCTCCCTTGACGACCAACTCTCTTATTCGACACCATCTTTGGCACTCACTCGACACCTCGCTCTGACTTGTTCAGACCAATTGATATTTGTTGTCGGAACATTAGTCTTAGAAGTTGAAACTTTGTCCCATGTTTTGGTCATGATATCAGTACTCCGATGACAGTATTATTTTTTTTTACTGAAAACGTTTATGTTGAAAAGTTCGAAAGACACTTTCATAATTTCAAGAAGACATCTCATTCAACGCAAAATTTCTACGTTAACGAAAAGTACGTTGGATGCAGTGAAATTTCTATTGAGTTTTGTATCAAGCAGAAAATTGTTACGTAGCAAGAAAGTATTGCTACTAAAATTATGTAATTTATGTTTTAGAATTTAAATATTATAAATCGGATCATGCTCATGTCATTTACAATCTTGTTTCTTAATCTCATTTAATAGCAAAATGCATTTGAAGGGTTTTCACTTAATTGCTAACTTTTCTTTCACAATAAATCATTTATTTAGTTTTAGAATATGAACTCCGAAATGTGAAAATCCTTACTCGATCATCCTACACTTTAGCTAAACTACTATGACTTCCAAACTTCTATATTACGAAATTCTCTCATAGCCAAATTCTGTATCCTTTGATTCCTCTCGCATGCAAAATTATAACATTTCAGATTCAATACCGATTCTCATGACAGTCACGATGAAGTTTCTTTAATTTGAACAATAACTTCTCCACAGTTTAAAACTATTGTTACAGAAATTTACAGGAATTTTCGTCGTACTTTTACAGCATACCTCATACGATCTCTTTTATAGGTATTCGGTCCATTAATGAGATCTTCCCAAATTATTTTGTTCCAAGAATTGGCAGATTTGACTTTCTGTCTAACTGAAAAATGTATCCAAATTGAAACAATTGAGCAGTTTCATCAAACTTTGTTTAACTTACTGCCGGAATAGTGCATTCAAAAATAGCTTTTGCCGAGTTTCTTTCTACATCTTCTCGTCCCTCCCGGTTTTAGCATGGTTACTTCGAGGCCAGTAACGTAACTAGGATTTTGAGCCTACACTGCAAGGAACTCTTCAGAGCCCTTCTAGTATCATTTTCCATATGAAATTTCAGCATATTCTTGCCGCAGTTATAGGTAAGTGCAAAACTTGTCACATGTCACGTTTTAGTGGAGTACTGATCTCACAGACGCCACGTAGCGGAGGACCAGTAGCCACATCATCGGGAAATATTAGAGCAAGGACAGGTAGTGAGTGTGGACCAGCAGACGGGGAAAGCGTTTCGTGTTAGTGAAATGAATTAAAATTTTGTTTTACGGCCTTTAGGTAACTTTGGCTCGCACCGAATGGATAATAATGGGAGAATTGGTGGATTGAAGAAAGTAGGATGAAACTGGAGAACTTCGAGAAAACCCACGCACACGGTGTTTGTCCACCACCATGGTAGAAGGAAGACAAGGTA
>JAGDQP010047040.1:0-15137 GCA_022664845.1 Lepisma saccharinum
AAATCACAACCAATGAATTGCATTTTTGTTTTCATTAAAGGGTTCAATTTGCTTGCAAACATTTATAGACTGGACTTGAGGTACTTCCTTTCAGTGAACCTCCAAGAATAAATAAATAAAATAAAAATAAAAATAATAAATTTGGATCCTTGCTCATTAATAGAAACGAGGCTTAACCAATTGCACTTCTTGCAACTACAGTTAAAATATTGCAAGTTGTCTATACCATATCTTGAATAACCATTTCCCATAATCTGGCTATGACGTAGCAACCAAAGTTGATGAACGTTATCACTGATCCTTTACCCTGACTTAGTGGAGCCACCAACCAAATGTCGAAGGTGCAAATCACGACCTAGTTAAATTAAACCAGGAACATTCCCTGCAAGATGACATGGGCTTAATAAAATATAAGTGATTACAGAAATTAGGTTTCAACCTCCACTAGAGTCTCTGTATTAACACCACAAGATTCGTCCTATCATCTTGGAGCAAGAAAAGTCATATCACCTTGCCCCCGACCTTGGACGACTGCCAACGGATTGTGATGTGAATGACATCTAAAGTTATTTCTAGCGGATGGACAGGTTCATTTAAATTTATTTACGGCCTTTAGGCAATTTTAGCTCAGGCCAGAATAGGCTTATGTCCAGCGCAGAGCCTAGGATCCTGTGAAGTTTCTGTCAGCGGGGCATGATACATTCACTAAAATACGTCTAGAAATGCTATTGGATAGCACCCGCTGTGTATGACCTTGATGACCATAAGTATCTATTCGAAACCTTCATTCGGCCATAAAGGAAAATATTGCTCCAGTAACACAAAGTCAATTGGACAATGATGACTAACAGCAGACCCGAGGAGTACAAGTGGCCCGTAATGTAATTTTGTGCTCCCCGCGGCTAGATAGAACTGTAATAAGTTGGAATATGTAATCAAATTAAATTTAAGAATTTACCTTTACAATCAATCAAGTATTTTATATTGTCCCCAAAGTAGCTAAATGATTTAGTGACAATTGTAATTATATTACGTAGGTACAAAGCTTCTACTCGTTTTGACCTCAGTAAAAAATTGCCAAAAGGCATTAATTATAGATTCAAATTCTACCCGTTTTAGCATGGCAGAGGTTAGCTGAATACTGACCTCACAGATGGCGCTGCCAGTGCGTGAATTGGTAGCCACGTAGCCGGGGTACTTAGAGCAGACACAGACAGACAGGAACAGCGTCTAGTGGTGGTGAAATGGAGAGCTATAAGAAGCATATTAGACATTGGTTACTTTTTGAGTTCGATACAGGCAGTAATGCGTCCACCGTCTGCCGCAACAATTGACAAGCGTATACTGAAGTTGCAGTTGACGATAGTAGGTCAGCGGTGATTTCAAAATTTTTAAGGAACGCAGACAGATGGTAAGATCAACCACACTATGGACGTCCATAAGTGTTTTGCGAAGAGGATCTCGAGCTACTTACGAGAGAACATTCCCAACTGATTAGCCGATTTTAATATGAAATATTTTTATCGTCTATATTCGAACGTACATATACCGGAAATCACATTAAAAGACTCACGATCTGCCATATTTTTATGTAATAAATTTTTGAAATTGTGAAACTGGTCATATTTGCAGTGAGTAAAAAGTCCCAGTACAGCATTGTAGTTCACAAACGTTCAAGGAAATGAAGTATTGTAGTACACAAATGTGAATTGGTGGGACAGTGCTAGATTTGGTGTATATCACCAACGTGGCCGCCATCTTAAAATATGCCATATTGGATGGAGGTCAATTTTTTAAAATGGCAAGTGGGTCGTGTGACATATCAAACAATACGCGAATGTTCTCAGAAAGTCATTACAGGTGTCAGATTTGACATACCTCTTACGATATTCGAGTTATATTCACTGAAAATTTGCCGCTTGATATATGAGTGGACCCCACAGTACAACTTTGTTTCTCACAAACCGACGAGGAAATAAAATATGGTAGTACACCAATGCGAAATGGTGAGAAATTGATACATAATTATAATTATTGCGGTGCGAAATTTGAAATTAGAAATAGTAAAAATTCCTGAATTTCCAATCGTTGGTTAAATTCTTTAATATTGCAGGCAAATATACAGCGGCAAATTGTCAGTGAAGATAACTCGAATACCGTAAGAGGTGGGTCAAATACGACACCTGTAATGACTTTCTGGGAATGTTCTCGTATTGTTTGATATGTCACACTACCCACTTGCCTTTTAAAAAATTGACCTCCATCCAATATGAACTTCCAACGAAATTGAACTTCGGTAGTTCTATTCTCTACACTTACATGAAAATAAACAATATTACATTCCGTAACTATTGACGTATTAAGGCGGGCAATGATAGGTATAGCTTTTACTGTTCTCTAAATCTGGTGTAAAATTTACGTATGAAACGTATAAACTTAAAAGAAAGACTTGCAAGATTCTTGCAAGCAAGATCAAGACTGGGCGAGCAAGACCAAGAGCAAGACGAGGGATACCGATGCAAGACCAAGACCAAGGCTGGGTGTGCAAGACCAAGACCGGTACGGTCTTGGTCTTGGTCTTGCTTTTGCTCATCACTACTTGAATTCAACATCCTCTGAGCGCGCAACTTAACGGTAGGGACGCGTCGTGACATGTTTCGTTGTTTTCTCGATAAAAACGACCGACCGGTTCTTGTCATGCATTGTCCCAGGTTATGAGAACTCGTTTCTGCAGCGGAACACAAAGCGTCAAAGGACTGTGTGTTGCGTTCCTGAACCGCCTCCATCGAAGTTCAAACTAAAACTTAATCCAAAGTTATTAAGTGTGTAGTAAAGGCCCTCCACATATTCTCGACCAACGGCGCGATGTGAGTTCTCCACGCCTTTACCTCCCAAGATGCCTAGGATTAGGAAGGACACTAGTACTCAGTTTGAAATGAGGTTGAGTGCACCTCAGAGCATCAGGCATGGGAACACTGAAGAAAAGTCTCTAGCGTCCTGGCCGAGATTTCAACCTGAGCCTCCCGATTCGTAGTCAGACGCGCTACAACCTAAGCCACGGTGACTCCAACTAAGTGTGTGCTGTGATATCAAAGCAATAATTAACTGCTAGGTCCTGTAACATTCTACTGTCAACAGCTGGAAGAGCTGCGAGCAGCATTGTGATCGAAACAAGTAGGCTCGTCGATCGCCAAGCAGTCATCATCCACCATAATAACGCCAGGCCACATGCTGCTGTCATCACCAGTCAAAAATTGATGGTTTTGGTTTGAAAGTTTTATCTCACCCACCTTATTTTCCTGACTTGATGCCTACAGACTAGTAGAACTCCTTCGCTCGGAAATATTTTGAAATGATGGCTGTGAAAACTGTCGTACAAGAATTCGAATCCAAACTTTTATGGGCGTGAGATTTATCTCCTACCAGAAAGATTACAAGAGGTCATCGATTGCAGTGACGATTATGTACAGTCTTTGGTAAACTCCATTGTGTGTTGTTCACACTTCTATGCACAACAAAAACTGATAGAATTTTTGCACGAACCCAATACGTGTAACTATTATCTTTTAATCAAGTTTAGAACCGGGTCACCCATGTTCGGGTCAGGTCGAGTCACCAAAAGAGACCTGGTTTCAGCTCTGATTCACACAGCACGATAATACGAAAGATGTTAAGATGTTTTATGAATATAACCACACTCAGTCCTTGTTCGTCCTGAGTGAAAATTACCTAAAGGTCTTAAATAAAAAAAATCGACCAACTAATTCAGGCCTAGATCCCAATAGTGTCACTGAACAGATATTGATTCTGAAAAGGCAATCAGTTCTCTGATCAAAAACACACTAGAAACGTTACAGTTTCCTCACAGAGGAATATAGCCTGGATTTACAGTTTCTGGGTGTATTGTCAACACTGGGGATTTAGCGGAGTTTGAATAGAATTTTTGCACTGTTTCTATCGATATTTAATCAAAAAATGTTGGGGGTAGATAATTCGATAATTTAGGGGACCGGGCAGATTCACTGCTATATCATCGTCGCATTCAGACTAACTGCTTCAGCTGTTTTTCTTATCAGATAACATAGTGTCTTTTCAGCATCCGTATTTGTTAATGAAAAATACTTTAAAGTAACATTTTAAGCATAATTCCTATATCCTTTAAGAAAATACAGTTAGAACATTTTCAAACCACATGCGCTAATTCCAAACTATTATTTTAAAACATTTGAAAATATTGCTCAAATGCTTTCGGAGAATAAATATACTTGGAAATATAGAAATTATTTTCAAAAATATTTTAAAGAATGCATCCCTAATGGACAAAGAAATTACTTTAAATATTTTAATACTATTTTGTTGCTGTGTGGATATGTGAAGAGATGATACCACTAATCTGAAACAAAATAAAAGTAATAAAGCTGCACTAGTTTGCATAAATTGATCTTAAATTCTAGTACAAATTCTTTCAGCGTACAAAGAATTCGTTTTATATCATTTCTCAGTACTACGCGTGATTAATCTAATATAATACTCACCATAGAAATGGATTTTAAAACTGGTCTTAACAAACTTTGCACTGTACACTCTAGATTAGCCTTCACAGTGGCAATGAATACTGTCTGTGTTGTTGCAATCAATATTTGGAGCAACCCTTCCCCCTTGACCAAGTGCAGAACAACTTGCTAAAAATGTAAAGAAGGTTTAAAAATTATTCTAACTGGTATCATAATTAAATTGTTAGTACTTCAGGATGAAACGTTACAAGTACTAAAGTGTTTTCTTGAAAGCCTCATAAAGTAAGCAAACACATTAACTTTTATGGACTTACTAATAGCCGTTTTTCACTTGAATCATGTGGATTTCAGTTAGAATTAGAGTAACAGTTACTGTGACGTCATCTCCACTAGGTTCCTGTGAAAACTGGAACTCTTGTTACGGTTCTTTAAGATTTTCGTCATACTTACCGTCGAGAAAATGAAGGAAAGTTAATTGGTAATCAATAAAAGTAGGCCTAATTGGTATTTCTACACTTATATAGCTGTTTAAATATACTCAACTATAAAACTTGTATCTTGTATGTCGTCTTTCTTCAGGAGATGGTGCTGCGAATACTACGAAACATCACATGTTGTCATTTAAACACAATCAAGTCTCTTTATCAAAAAAGAAACTAATTTTTAACGGAGAAAAATTGCATCAAAGAAACATGACACGAAAGAATAAAATTTAATTTCCACTGGGCTGTTTGCAAATAAGTACTTGCACAGTGGGTCAGTTTTAGTGAGTTAGTAATGTTATTATTTCTTCAAGTATAATTATTAAATCCAACCCTTCAATTTTAGAGATTGCATGAAGTATTGTCAACTTGTATTATAAATTGTTTGTACAGTAATAGTTTCAAAGTTGTTGGTACGGAATTTTATCCCGTGTGCTGTATTCTTGTTGTAATTGAACTTTAGAATGTACGACCTATTCAGATAGGATTAGTATTTCCTTCATACTGTGCGTCTTTTGTACAATTTGAAACATGCAACTAGTATCGCACATTTTGTAAAAATACCAAAATTATGCCTAGCATATTACAAAGAATTGTTAACGGGTTTTTGTTTAGCAGCATTCAAATGTCCAACGATGTCTGGAAGTTCAATAGAATTTGTGTAAAATTTACTCAATACTCATATCTATACTGTACACGAGATTGTCGTTAAATTTAAATTCTGTTTTACGTAACGTACGCATGTCGATTATGTACAGAAATACTGCAAGACCCCGCAAATTCTTGAATACATCTACAAAGTTTAACTTTTTTATGGTTAAAAAAAATAAAAAAGGATTTTTAAAATACACGCTTTCCAAGCAAAGAAAAATGGACTAAAAAGTAAAAAATAATAAATTTATGAATCGAAAAATAAAAGTGTGGATGCTCTTGCTTGCCTTATAATAAAATCATAATATTTAAGAGCACCCACGCTTTTATTTTCCAATTCATAAATTTATTATTTTTTACTTTTTAGTCCATTTTTCTTTTCTTAAGAAAGCGTTTTTTTAAAATCCTTTTTAAATTAGTTTTTAAATACTTTTTAAATTAATTTTAATTATTATTCTTTTCCGGTTATTTAGGTGTTCATACTTTTTCTCGTGCTAATATTTTATGGCCCAAATCTTAGTGTTCTGCAACCAGCCAAACTCAATATTGTTGCAGGCTAGTATTTATTTTAGGATAAAGAAGATTGTAATAACAAAATATATACATATACGGATGACAATATCTTTTTAAAATATATACATATAGAAATATATGAAAGTAACAATGTAATGTTGTATTGTCATCCGACTTAAATCGCTGTGCAAAAGTTCATCATTGTATGACGTCAGGAAATGAGTTAAATTAACATTGCAAGATTTGTACCAGAGATGAAACATAATTACAGAGTAAGTTAATAACAAGCGTGTAAAAAAATAGGTATTATTCTTGCAAAACTTTATTTAAGACCTACTGAAGCTCCCAATTTTGACTGTATTTACACGAACTGGAATTCTTAGTAGAAACCCTGGTATGTTTGTGTATTTGTGTACCTGTCCTCTGTACACATCCACACCGTTGGACCATTGCCTGAGAACTCTACATCAAAACGGCAAGGCCGTACGCTATGTTTTCTCCCGCATATACCTGGTGAGCCAAAATTCTATCATTAAGTACCAAATATATCACTGGTTCTCAAGTCTATAGTGCTTAATTAACCTCGAGCATATTTTGTAAACTTTAAACTTTATTTTTTTTATATGGGCCAGTCTAGTAACTTTGGACTTTGGCCCGCCACGATTCCCCTTTAGTGTTAATATCCACACCAATGCCTCTGCCGGGACTCAAACACGGGACCTTCGAGCCGATGGCCTACCGCCGCAGAACGCTCGGTCACCCGGTTCGCACCAAATTTTGTATTGGTCTTGTTAACAAGGGGAAGACCTTAAGGTTGTCTCCTCCAAAACGATGAGCAAAATTCTTGCAATAGATACCAAATACCTTCTCAAATTCAGTGGCGGATCTAAGGGGAGCAAAAGGAGGCAAGCGCTCCGGGAGGCACGTTTAGAAGGCGGAAAACAAGTAAAAATAAAATAATGAAAGCTCCTAAAAAAGGGAGTAAAATTGACCTAAACGTAGTCAAAATTTTAATACTCGCGAACTAAGAATTTTTTTATGTTATTCCATACAACCGCGATTCAATTCAGATAGGCAGGTTTACTGCCTTAGTAATAGCGATTCCACGACAGGCTCCAGAGATGATAAAAAAAGTATACTACGTGATGAGAGTCGTGTTGTTTGGCTAAAAGAAAAACGATAGAATGGGCTGCAAAATTTAAATTTGCCCCCATTGGAAATTTTCTAGATCCGGCACTGTTCAAATCCACACCATTTGACTTATTTGCACGAAATTCTGTATGGGTTTATAATTTGATCATAGAAACCCGTACATTGCTATACAGTAGGGGATATCAGAAGAAATTTTACCATGATTCAGTTTGTCACGCATCAACGGGCGGGCATATCAAGTAGTTCAAATTAAAACTAATACAGCATGATCGAGTAAATTTGTAGGAAAATGTAACATTAAAATCCACTAATTCTCAATATTTTAGATAATAATTATTTTTAAGATAATTACAATAACATTCTATTTAATGAGGGTTCAATTTTTACACAAGTATAATTTATAATATTATTTTTAGGTTCCCTTGATAGTGAAGTTTTAACCCTAGCATTACCAAGGTATTTTTGGGTCGCATTAATTACTAATGTGTGGGGGGGGGGGGGGGGAGGCCCACAAGGAAAATGTCATTTTTTCCTCCCAGAAACTATTTCATACTGTCTGATATGAACTTTGGGTGTCTAAGACATCACATAGTTTTCTTCTATTTGATTACGTTTCTAATTACAGTGTTGCCAACTATATATATATATATATATAGTTGTGAACGTGACAATTTTTTCTTCATGTTAGTAACTATGCCATATTTCTTATACTTGTTTTTATAGAAAAACCAATCAATAGGATCAAAAGCACCTTCGTACAGTATAATATATGCACGAAGGCACATTCACACCACATTTCATTAGATACCATATTTCATATATAACATTTACAGTATTCTGTGAATAGCCCCTTACTACTACCGGGGGCGGGGGGCGTCCGAGGTCCACAGCGCATTATTTAAATTATAATTTGAAGAAGATTAGCATTAAAAATAAAGCAAGTACATTGTATCAACAATAGGTTGAGTCCTGATAATATCATTTTTTTTTTTTTTTTTAGATTTTTTGTCTAACAGACAGACAAACTTGTGGGTCTAGGAGGACCCCTCCCCCTCCCTTGTTAATGCTAGGGTTAAAAACGGGTCCTTATATTCCCGCTAAGTTTGTCTATCTGTATCCACTAATTAAATTTTAGGAACCACAAGGTGTAGAAAGGTGACTGGGTGTTTTTGGAAAGGCATTGACTAGACTAGCTCAGAGCCACCGGAGTTGCCTTGATTGGTGAAGGGGATCAAAGTTGACAACCTATTTTTATTAATTCAATTGCTTAAAATGCTTTTATTCTGTTGACATATTCGCACTAAACTTGGCATAACATTTCGACACAAAAAATACTGTTGCTGCCTACGTCACCAAGCACCCAATTTCCCAGTGTTGCCAACCTATTTTCTATAATATTATCCTTTCTTTAAATATTGCTTCCATTACGTTAGACGTAGCAGCACAAAACTTGACATAAACATTATTCGTCACAATAAAAACACACTGTGAGTGTACTGTCCCCAAGCACCCTGTTGTTAGAGTTGCCAACCCATGTCTAGAAAATATATATTATGCACCACAAGGTGTAGAGACGTGGCTAAAGTGTCTTTGGACAGGTCTTGAAGAGATTATTAACTCAGAGCCACTGGAACAGTATTGATTGGTACAGTCAGTCAGTGTTGGTAACCAATTGTTTTGAAATTCAATTTTTAAAAATACTTTCATTCCATTATACCTATCTGCACCAAAATTAACATCAACATTATTAGATAGGAGAGAAAAATTTAGTAAGTGTCATCGTCCAGAATCCCCCGAGTTGTCAGTGTTATGAACCTATATTTTCTCCACTGCTGTACCCCATTGCGATAATTAGTAGAATCGTATCACTAACTTCGGATAATTCGGGATAAAACAAGTATCATTTTTATTTTGTTTTCAATCGCATTTTTGATATTTGTAGTGAAAATACTAACATATACTATATTGACACTACAATAATTATTATACATGGTGGGCGGCAAGCCCCTTCACACTTGACTTTAAAAAATATGTGAATTTGTACAACTTACCCCCTATGGGTCCAGAAAACGTGTCTGTAACTTCCTCAATGTTCGTAGCGTAGCGTTATGCGTCTCCATGTCAGATTGCTGACCCGAAACAGCATATCAGGGATGACTTTCTGAAACGGTATATAAACTGCGTCTTGCAGTTGCTCGTTGTTGGCGTATCGTTTTTTCTGCATCTCTTCTTTTACACATTCTCAAAATACATTATTAGATGTGCTGATATCAGGGCTCCTTCCAGAGGAAGACAATGGAGCAGGAGCTTTTACTGCCGAAATCTCTAGGCTGCCGAAGCGTGGGAAAATGAGCTTTAGTGCTTAATAAATAAATTTCCAATATTATTAGCAGTAAAACTCACGCGGCTTGGTACCGTCAAAGACTTCCAACCTGTTCCATGCAAAAATTCATATTCCCAAACTGTGCAATTGGTGCCATAGCGATTCCCCAGAGGAAGGAGGGGATCCCCAGAAATATTCTGAAGTAAAGCTGGATCGAATTAAGCATGAATACAACTACTTTCTAGGAAGTAACAATAATTGGTTTGCGGCAAGTCGATATCTCAAACAGATTTCCTTTATGGAATGATTTTCATAAAAGATACGTGGTTGCATAACAAACAGGAGTAGATTACACAGATTTCAAAGTATGTTCGCCGTACTATTTATCAGTAAAACAGACTGTCATTGCCTGGTTATATAGCTGTGATTACGTTTCTCATCTGTACTCATACGAAAAGTCGTCTTGCTTGTGCTTATTTCAACTTACGTCTACGCCAAAGAATGTCTGGAAACACCCTACTTCCTGTTGGGTATCCCTTACATAATTTTGCAATATTCATTTTCGGATAAAGCAGCTTCAAAGTCCCACTTTTCTTTTGTTCGTATGTATGAAATGATTTGCGTAGAATAATAAACACGTACTTACCTACAGTATTCATTGTGTGAATATTTGTTATACATCACAGGCAATGGGGTACAGCAGTGGAGGCATGCTTATGTGGTACATAAGTTACCACAGAATGCTGAATCTCGCGCGCGACTTTCTGGACATTGGAGTGACTCCTTACTGTCGAAAGATAGACGCCAGAGCAAACTCGTATGCTCACCTGCAGTCTAATCGAATGTGGACCAAACTTTCAGTTCTAACTCAAGTTTATAAACTTCTTATCGCTGTGCGACCCGTTTTTTTTATTTAAGTTTTAAATCCTGAGTTACTCGTATAATAGTATACCGTACTCTGTATGTAACAGAAAATACTGCAAATAATATTTACTTTTTTGGCAAGAATTAAGACATGGATAAAAAACGGGCCACATATTGAAATCAAACGTAAAAAGCTGAGTTACAGCCGACAATTTTGTCCATATTGGTTTAAACTGGAAGTGGACAAATGAGATTAAGTGTCCTCTCCTCTCCCTGTCTTCACATATTCATGACATTTTTGGCAGCACCAGCAGTCAGGTTTAAACACAGGTCATTGCGATCGACTCATGTCACTTTAATAGCGAAATCATAATTTTAAAGCTATGGCATTGCATCGTATTATTTCAAATGCTGTGTATATACATTGTTACACAGAATTTGAGAATTTGGCGTATTTTGAGCCAGCTTTCTCAGCTTTTTACCTTAATTAAAATCAAAAGGGACTTAAAAAACAAATATTATTCTCAAATGGGAATCTACCGGTTTGGCCTTAACATTGCCAAGCACTTATGAAAGTTTTTTTTTTTTATGTTCTTATTTCTATGTGTGAGATTGTCAAACTGTTGTGTCAATGGTGCCCTTTTAACCAAAATACATGGCTGTGGAGCTCCAAAATAATTTACTTTCAGTGTAAAAGTTTTTGTTTCCGTAAGAACCAATGACCCAAACCTCACTGGCTAATTGGTAGCGTTGCGAATTTCGGAGCAGTAATGGGGAGGAACGCGAGTTCAAGCCCTACTGCCGTCTATCTTGATTGAGATTTCCCAGGGTTTTCCTCAGTTGTTGAGGCCAATGCTTGGATGGTATTTCAATTAAGGTCTTCATCACTGCTTCCCAATCCTAACATCGAAAGAGTGATCATGTATGCACAATATTCCTAAGATGTGACGAACTTAGACCAAAGTTAAAAATTCGGCCCAGAAAAAAATTAAAAATAAAAACGCATAGCCACTGGGTAAGTGCATTATTGAGAGAAATTGGTTTCAGTCAACAGTAAAAGTAACACTTCTAGCATTTTAATATTCTGGTATTTATTAACAAAATAAATTTAAAAAATAAAGAAAACACAGGTACAAAACAAATTTTCCTAAATAAAACAATTGATTTAGGCATCCCAAATCGACGAATGCACTTGTTCCCTGTCCAAGGTTTTTCACGTCAGGATTTATGGAAGAGAATTGCAGTCGCATGTCAGGCTCAGCATTAAATCTGTTGAGCCAATTAGTTCATGTGGAGGCATAATTTGACAAATCAGTCTCACAAAGACATGTAAGAACAAAAGGGAAACCAAATTCTAATTCTCTGTATTAAAGTTTGGTTCTGGTGGTATTTTACTGCTAGCAGGACCATTAGCAAACTTCGGGACAGAGGCCTGTCTTGTAAAAGGTTAAGAAATTGTCACAACAAGAGTGACGGAAATGGACATGGACTCTTGGTGAAACAATCAAGGCATAATAGTTTGAGAAGTATTCCTCCTGTGAGCCATATATTTGATGGTGACTTTCCCGATCAATGTCCTTGCTTTAATAAATGGAACACTACATTTACCCAAATATCTAGGCAACTACACTAAAGCTAGAAGTAAGGGTGTTGCAAAGTAATATCGACAAAACCACATCAAGAGATTCCTCACATGAAAAATAACAAACATATATTATAGACCATCGAGGGTGGTCAAATGCTTCGTTTCGGCGTTATAGGTTGTCTGAGTGTGAGTGCTATGATCTACTATGACCTTCAATGATTAATGTGTAAAGTGAGCTTAACAGTTCATGCTTAAGTTAAATAAGCATAGTGATTAGTTAAAGTTTTATTATTCTTATTTATAGTTTTTGTCATCGTTCTAAGTGTTTATGAGCTTTTTCAAAGTTAACGATAATGTAATTTTCATTGCGGGTTGTATATTGTGTATTTCGAATTTACCATGGAGGACGATAGATGTCACTACTGCTTGTGATGGGAGTATCATATGGAAGTAGCTTTAATATACACTGTAGTTTACATCTGAATGTCTATAAAAGGGCACATAAGACAATAATAATACCTATATATAATTGAAAGATTTGATACTTGAAGTTTGATGTTTATTAACAATGATTAATTATTTGTCGCAGCAAGTGGTACTACCCAGATACTTATATAGGCATGTCGTGTTACGACAGTCGGAAGTGTACCCCATACTTTAGCTACATTGGGAAGTGTATATGATGTATTATAATCCTCTGAAGATAAATACCCTTTGAATTTAAATTCGGTTTTACTTCTTGGTTGGAAAAGTCATTATATGGGGCCTAGGTTGCTGAAAAGTACCGCAGTCATCCATAATAAATTCTCTACAGGCAATTGCGAGAAAGACTTTGTAGCCCATACTGCGTGTAATAGAAATCTATTGATGTGATATCAAAGAAATCGGTGTTCGAACTGTAACGCGCTATGATATCATTAAATAAGAAGTGGTAAACCAATTGAGACGCACAGCGATAAGGAACTATTGATTATAAATACATTGTTAGTTTATTGGCAGAAAAAGGTACCATTTCATGGGGAAATGAACTGTACCTGGTAAGAATTGAACTGAGGTGGCGTGGTACCATCAAACACTTCAAACCTGCTCTATCCAAAAATACTTATTTCAAAATTGTCACTGTCCATCCAGTCGGATAATGACAGGCTCTTTTACTGATGAGTGATAAATACACCGTTCGTTCGTTAAAATGTATGCAATCCTTACACCTGTTTGTTATCCATCTTTTTAAAAAGAATCGTTCTACGACGGAAATCTGTTTGAGATATCGATCTGGCGCAAACGAACTATTGTTACTTGCTGCAAAATGGTCCCATTCATGCCTATTTCGACTCAACTTTAGTTAAAAGAATTTTTAGGAATCTAAAGTTCATTTTCGTATTGTGTCGAAACGAATCATTTGTGAACCCTCTGGTCTATATTTTGTTTCTTATTGTGATGTCAGGGATAAAGTGATGTTTATTTGTCGGTGTTATTTTGCAATCCCGTGCGGATGGTACCTGCTTCTTGAAAAGCCGTATATCCGTTGTCCAGACAGGCGAGAGTACTTGCCGAGTGAACAAACTATTTGCCTTCGTTTGCTCTTGTACTTTGAAGTTAGCCGTATTTATCTTTTCCTTAATGTTAAAACTTGAACAGTTGATTTTGGAGATAATATTTCCAGTCAATTTTAATACCGATGCTTGGAAAAAACTTCGTAGTAGTGTTTTTCTACCAACTTGCTGTTTTTAAGGATCAAGCGGATGCATTAAATATCAGATAGAGTTTATATAACATTTACTTTTTGAATTTCGAAAATATCACTGAGTACCATTAATACGTGATATGAAGGTAATATGTATTAAACGTATAGTCAGTGCTTAGCGAAAGGGATGAAGTTCACCGATAATTTGAGAATCTTTGGTATCGAGTATCGACATTAGGATATTTTCA
Source organism: Lepisma saccharinum (assembly GCA_022664845.1). Classification (NCBI taxonomy): domain Eukaryota; kingdom Metazoa; phylum Arthropoda; class Insecta; order Zygentoma; family Lepismatidae; genus Lepisma; species Lepisma saccharinum. The sequence continues at coordinate 14,017 of JAGDQP010047040.1, forward strand.
AAGACTGTCACGGAGTCCCGTCGTAACTCTCGCGGAATCCCAGACCTCCGCGGGAGGCGCGGAGCGCACATTGAGAACCACTTTTTTAGAGGAACATTGATTTCATGGATATGCTTGCATGGATTGATTTCATGGATTAAAACATTCGGGCAGGTTAAGCATGTCTTTCGACATCATTTTTGTATGTGTATGAGAAAAAATGTTTAACAATTTGATGTAATTTGAGCCAGATTTCTCAGAATTTTACTTATTTAACAGCTTAAAATTAACAATGAATAAGCATTAAAAGAGCAAATATTCTCGAATGTTACATTCTGACCATTCTGACCTTAACGTTGCCAAGCACTTACGAAAGTAGTTTTTTAATTTTGTTATTTCTAGAGGAACGTTGATATCATATCTACATAACTATCTCAAAAAGTTACACTTATTAACTGAAGCGGAAACTGGTTTCGATTCGAAATATTGTCCTGCCATCTTACGGCGTCGATATATAGTAAAGTTGATTCCAATTTTGACCGTTGTTAGTTCGATCAGAAACAGTAGTCGAAGTGCTCTTGAAAGTATGGTTCTTCCTGAAGTTATTGGAGCAATATTTAAATTATCTTTATTTAGTAAATAATTAACAATAAAATCTTGTGGCTAAACATCAATGTCAACAGTGGCGAAACACTGACAGAAATAAAAGAACAATTGTCCTTTTACGTTTCCCAGAGGACAAAAGTAGCGAACGAACGTTGACTGCAGAAGCGGCGTTTGTGAGTGGCAACTGGGGCAAACGCCCCAGGCACCGCGCTTAGGGAGGCCCCGCGTTCCGAGTTGATATTTCTCTTACTCAATGATATAATAGTTGATTTGTGAAAAAAAAAGTTTACAAATAAACTAGTTTGTATAGTTTCCATGTGAAATGGAAATGAATAAAGAAGCACTTGTAATTAGCAATGCAGTTTTTAAAATATATTGTACTTTCTTTAAATAAATTATGTCCGATTTTTTTTTTTCATAAGAAACCGTTGTTCATTAAAAAAGAGAATATTTAGTAATAAATTTAGGGTTAGGAATGAAAGGAAGAAGTGAGAGGAAGCATTTAGGGGGAAGTTGCTTACTGCTTTATCGGCTTA
>JAGDQP010047042.1:0-15137 GCA_022664845.1 Lepisma saccharinum
ACAGATCTCAATAGGTAGAATTTTCTTCAAAATCTACCTAAAAAGGGAAACTAGAAAGTCAATTCAAATAACTTTAAAAAAATGCACTAAAAACAAAAACTAATGAATCTAATAATTAGGACTCGTTACTAATAACCAATGAACCATTACGAGAGTATTGCTATGATTGTGCAGGATATTTGAGAAAGGTACGTTCCTGTAATCCAACTAGTGTAGAAGCAAGATATACTGATAAATAGAGGTTGCTTGTGTGGGTAGTGGTATTGCAATTTGGTTTCTGGGTCCAGACTCTTCTTCGGATTCCAATACAAGAGTGATTCGGATCCCATGGTACTTGCAAGTCCCATCCTTAGTCGATTAAAACGAAAATCAGAACTCCTTGGATTTCAATCAAATATTTTGAAAATAAATTTTTGAAACTCACTATCACTAACAAAATAACACTCAATTTTGATACTGAGCTCCACGTATATCTTTGTCAATGAAGCGGTTAGAGGATAAAGGTGCCATATTACATCGGAAAAAAAAAAGAGTTCCGGTGGTGGGTAAAAGTGTTATGTGTTATTTTTGCTCCACAACACCCCATTTAAGTTATTCCTTATCTGATTAAAGAGATACAGAAACGATGAAGGGGATATGTTACACAGACAAACGCGTTTGTTTGTGGAAGAAGAGGGAAGGAATAATGTAACATGACACCTTTATCTTCTAACCGCTTCAATTGTCAACTTAACTACCATGTCAATTTTAGTGTATTATGAAGAGTATCTGCTGTGTAAGTTTCATTAAATTAGCATAACTCCTAACTATTTAGGATTTTTTCAGTGCAGTTGAGAATTGCCGTACTTCTTTTCGTTGTTTCTTTCCTTTCTTCGAGTATTCCCTTCAACGTTTCATTTCGCTTTGTTTGTTTACTTCCTTTCATATTACTTCTTCCCTGCCTATCTTCGTATCTTCTTTTCTTTCTTCCCACTTCCTTGCTCAGTTTTTTGTTTATCTTGGTTCCTTCCTGTTCTCCTTATATCTTTTTACTTTGTTCTCTGTTTATTTTCTCTTTTTCACTTCATATATTTATTTGCTTCTATTTCCATTTTATATTCTTTCTTTACCTTATTCTATTCATTTTCTTCCTCTACCTTTCTCTTTGTACTTCTTTATACTTGCTTCCTTTTTCTATCTTCTTTTCCTTTCTGTTTGGTTCTCTCCATTTCTTATCATTTCCACCTTTCTACTTCTTTTCTCTTTCTATTCTAGTTTGTTTTGTTTTATTCTTGTATTTTTCTTCCTTGCTTTTTCTCTATCTATGTATCTTTCTAAATATATAGTAGATGTAGATAGATGGATAAATAACATAACAAATGTATATGTTGGAACTATATAGTACTTTAATTTAGGTACAACTCCATATTTTATACCTTTATCTACTCACTCCTTTATTCTTGATCTCTCTGTTTCCTGTATCATTCCTTTTTCTTCTTGATCCATATCCCTTCTTTTTCTCCCTTTCTTTCAATCCGTATTACTTTTCTTCCTTTGCTTCATCACCCTTCTCTTCAGTGATTCTTTACCTCTTCTTCAGGGACATTAATAAAATCCAGCCTTCGTGGTTCAAGGGTAACATCGTGGATTTTCGATCGGGAATGGGTAGATACGCGGGTTCGAAGACCGTAACCAATCATTTTGACTGAGGTTTCTCAGGGCTCTCCTCAGTTCCACCAGACGAATACGGAGATGACACCTGAAGTAAGAGCCTGGCAGCTGCATTGCTTGTTCTTTCCCCTCCTCAATTCCGGCCTGAGTCAAAGATGCGTAAATACCATCATTTCAATTTCATTTGAATTTAATTTAACACTAGTAAAATAAATGGTTTTACATATTTTCTGATTTATTATTGTTAAGACGTCCCTGGAACTCAAACTAAATGCAAAGGAGAAAAATGTTTTACTGAAAATATTTGATTTTTTAGGATTAGAAGAAATAAAAATTATGTGGTCCTTCTTGATACAAATATTAACAAATAAAAGAGGAACCAGTTTCACTTTTAGATTTGCCTGTCTTCTTTCAAATGGCATCACATTTTCAGCTGTTTCACGCAGAATAACTGAGTTACTAATTCTTATGTCTCGACACCCCAAACTTTCTACACTAATTCAGAAAGTGACCTTTTGTTATTTTGAATTTTCAATCAGTTAGCATTATTGAAAGTAACAAACTTATACAGCATCTAAAGTGGAAGCGTACATTCAATATAAATATAAAATGAACATTGTACATAGCTTCTTTGTTTCAGAATCAACCAAGTCTCTTATTATCCCAGTCTCGATTCACCCAGGCTTCCCGTACATCTTCAATGACATTTTCAAGCAGTAATATTTCTCTAAACTTAATAATTTCATCTGCCAGGTTCTTTTTGTACGTTTTTCAGATGAAGTACAAAACGTTTCTCATATTTTTGGAATAGTTTTGAAAGTCGAAATATCATACTGCGCCAATGTCGATCACGTTCAGTCAGAACGGCCATCCATGATGGGTATCTGCGTAATTGACCCAGTATAGGCCCGATATAGGCTTATTATCCGTATGCTGCTAGGGCAGTTTTCTGAACTCCCTGAACAATCGAAGAAGAAAATACATTTTTAGACAGAGAAATCTAAGAGATACAGGGTTGCCAACTTGGAATCCAAAGTCAAGTGTTGACAATTGTAACTGAACAGAACGATGTGGACAACCTTTGTGAGCATTTGTCGTAGTTATCCACATTACTTGTTACGAGCGAAACTTGCGTCCGAGGGACGTATCATCGCGGTCATGCGACAAAACTTCAACTACCAGGCTGCTCCTACTTCTTGAGACACCTCTGTCTGCGAAATGATGTATATTACAGTTTGTCATGATGCTCGTATGTACATGTTTTCTGTTTGGATGTCTGGAATCACTTCCCGCAGTTTATCCATATCTTTCTAATAAGTTGCAATTGACAACAGTCGATTTTGGATTCCAAGTTGGCAGCCCTGTATCTCTTACACGAAGCGGAATTCGAAAATTTGCGAGAGGACTTTTTTTTCTTGTTCTGATCTCAGGAATCACCTCCCGAAGTTTTTCCACATCTTTCGGGTTCACCCTGTATAATTAACAGCTGATATTACATTTCTATCAATTATTATTAGCAGCACTATCAGTAATATAAACAGCGGTGTAGCCAGACAAACTGTCGTGACAGTCTCGCATTTGCTTAGGGGTGCACATCTACAAATACCAAAGAGTATCACAAACTTCGTGTTTATCCAAAATAGTTCGTTTATTCAATCAAGGTTTAGAGCAGAGTACATCTGAAATCGTCCAGCTTGATTACTCGACCCTTTAAAAAAATCCCTGATATAAGAATAGTTCAAAACGAGTATTTTTATTCATATACCAACCGATTGATTAAATATGGCCATTTTTGTATTGCGGCGCATACCAAAATTTGTGTTAGCAAATTTTTACGGAAAATGTAATATCTGTGAATTGGTTAGTTGTAGGATATTCAAACGAAAACAATTGTTTCCAGTAACATCTGCTTCATAACTGAGTCCTCTGTATGAAAAACCTAAAACGTAATCGAACTGGTCTAAATGGCATCCAAGTTTGATTGTCGAAATACAAACAATTCTTGCTGGGCGCTGATTCGCCGGAAGGGATATAATATTAAAGTTGATTTCTTGTACTACACTATTACATATCAAAGTATATTGAAAGTATATATTATATGAAGACTGATATATCCTTTCTTAATATTTTATGATATTTTTTAAAATCTAAACATTTTTATTTTATGCATATTGGAGGCTCAACCTGGTGGGACAAAATATTAAAATATTTCTTCACGCGTTATACATTTGTCAGGAGAAACTATGGTAGAATTTTGAACTTTGATATTTGAGTTTGAAGGGAGTTACAAATTTTCCAATTTATTGAATGATGCATACGTGCCTAACGCGTAAAATAAATAGATTTATATCTGGTCTCCTACTAGAGATAAGAATCTCTAATATTCATACCATAGCGCACACGAGCATTATTCACCCCCCATTTTTCATCAAGTTTATAGCTCCCTTCAAATTCAAATAACAAAGTTCAAATTTTTACCGTACTTTTTCTGGCATAAATGTATAACGTATCAAGAATTTTTTATATTTTGTTCCATCAGAGATATTGGGCCTTCAATGTGTACAAATTACGATGTTTTGGATTTTCAAAAATTCATAAAAAATTATGAAAGGATATATCAACATTCAACATACTTTGCTATGTTAATACTGTACAAAAAAAAAAAACCTTTGATATTCAATCTCTTCCGGGCGAAAAAGAATCCTGAAAACCGGAACCGTTTCTATTTCAACAATCACATTTAGATACCATTTTGACCAGTTAGATTTCTTGTTAGGTTTTTTCATGCAGAGTACTAAAATTATCAAGCGGATTTTAAAGGGAAGAATGGTTGTTGTTGGAATGTCGTATGATAAACGAGTATGCATATACTACACATTTTCCTTCTGCTAACACACATTTTGGCATGCGCCGCAATATAAAAATGGCTGTCAATACTTGATAGATTGGTATAAAAATGAAATAAATAATACTTGTTTTGAACTATTCTTATATAAGGGATATATATATATATATATATATATATATATATATATATATATATCCCTATTTATATATATATTTATATATAATAATATTTAATTTATATTTAATAATATTTAATTTATATTTAATAATATTTAATTTATATTTAATATTTGAAAGGGGTCGAGCAGCCAACCTGGAAATTTCACACGGACTGACCTACAGGCATCGTGTACGAAGTGCCCGAAACAGTATATCTACTGTATTGTTCCAGTTTTCATTTGGAGGGAGGCACACACACTATTTGGGGGCATGGCCCCCTATGCCCCCGGTGGTTACACCCTGAATATAAATGTATTATTACTATTATATGGAAATTAAAATTTAGTTTAAATATTGTTTACTTTCTTCCACTTGAAACTACCTAAATGATTTCGAAGTGTTTGTATATTTCTCGTGCGTCACCAGCAGTCATATCAAGATCTCATCAGAAATTCATATTTCAAATTCTCAATACTACTTATTGCAACAGAATTCAACACATCAGCGATGAAGATTTTGTCACCGCTAGCTTCTAGTGTAAGTTTTAATCATTGTATTTATTACGTATCTAAGATTCAATTCTAAATGTTTAACTTCCCAGTTATTCTGTTTATGCATTCATTGTATGCTAATGCAGTTCTCATTCATCTCATTTATATGCCATCGTATGATAATGGAAACCTGTTAGTCGTGAAAGATCGTCAAGTTTTCAAATACCTAAGTATGCCTGTTTTTATTACATTCTTTTCTTTAGTTCACATCGTGTCCTCAAATCTTGCAACGCTCATTTAATTCAGTTCCCGACGTCATACAATGATGAAATTTTTGCACAGCGACGTAATGCGGGTAACAAGACAATAGTCCAATTGTTACTTTCATATATTTATATATTTTAAAAGCATATTTTAATATTTTAAAATATGAACTTCATTATCCTAAAATAAATACTAGCCTGCAACGAAGTTGCATTTGACTGGTTGCAGAACACTTTAGGATTTGTGTCAAAAAAACATTAGCTTGAGAAAAAGTATCCGAACACCGAAATAACTAAAAAAATAATAATTTAAAGAAATAAAAACATACTTTTCTTAAACAATTCGTACTAGAAAGTAAAAAAAAAAATGTTTATGCATGAGTAAAAAAAAGCATGGCGCGCCAGTTCAAGAATTTATGAAATGACTATATATGAAAGCGCGCCCCATCCTTTTGTTTTCAATCATGCATAAACAAAGTATTATTTTTTAAAATACTTTTTAGTACTAATTGTTTCAGAAAAGTATGTTTTCAAAAGGTGCTTTTCTTATTTTTTCCATACGTTTCTGAAAGTGTAAGGTCATATACAGTGGTTCCCCGAAATAATAGCACAAGCTTCAGGAGGTGATTGTTTACATCAAACAAGAATAAATTCTTTGAAGACATTCAAAATTATGCATAGTTTCGGAGCTACAGGCGCTCAAAGTTACGACAGCATCGTCACAAATGACGTCATAACTCGGCACATAATGACGTAAGCTGTGTTGGCATAGCAAATGACACTGGAAGTAGTACATAATACATCTATTTAAGTAAAACGAGGACATTTACATCACACTTCCGACTTGTGAAAGGGTTCGGTCATAGTTTCAACAAGTATGTGAACCATTCATGTAAATTAGATAAACTGGAATAAGCTATACATATCCAATCACACACAATGTACCTTGCCGTTAGATACACATACACAGATACATATACGAGGGTCGTTCGGAATTAGTACTCGCTTTACAACTAAAAACAACAAATAAAGACTTCACAAAAAATAGTTTATATCTACTACATTCTTTCAAATGTTATTTTCTTGTAACCATCCTGGACAATTTGATCACTGACAATGTGAGTTGAAAAAGGAAGAAACTCCGAAACTGAGTATAAGCCTACGAGATAAAATCCCATGATTAAGAGAGGTGAAAATTATGTGTAGTTTGGGCGGAAACTCCGAACAGAGTGTTACTGTTACAATGTTGTTGCATGTTATTTGAAAATTGATGGCCAAATTATTTAAGATAAATAGACTTTCTTTTACAAGAGGCAAATTTTCATTGACTACGTACAGTACCGTATTTGGCATACAGACCTAATACGCCAAGATGATGTAGTTTTCGTTTTCATTGACTGTAAAACATTCACACTTACAATAGGGAATGCGAAACATACGTGTCCTTTTGACAAAGCATACATTTTACCTATTCCCCTAAATACACACGAAGTGCAATTTGTTCTTAAAATTGTAGATTATCATGAATTTTACCACAGTATTGTTCAGTGGCCACTAGTCACTAAGCTGTAAAAAGCGATTGAACTGTAATGTAAGTAAATATGAGTGATACGTTGCTGTACTAGATACATACATTTTGAAATTGTATTACTCTGGTTGTAAAGTTGACAAGTTCCTGTATAAATGACTTCCGAAATATGTCTCCTCATCCCTTTGACTGGTTGGATTTAATATAGTATCTCCACATTATTAACTCGGTACTCTTCTGGCAAAGTTTTAATGCAGGGGTTCTGTTTTTCTAATTGATTTTTAAAAGGGAGAAACTCCACCATCTTTAAAGAGTAATAAAAACGTATATATCACAAAACTGATTATATATTGATATTCCTACACGCCTTGTAAGCAGAGGATTGAGTTTGTAATTGGTCAAGACCTTGTCGGAGCGAGCACTATGAAGTTATATTGTATTTTCTATGATTTTATCAAACGTAGGATGGAATTTGTTTCTATTTCAACTCAAGGATTCAATTTAGACACGTATCTTACACGTGAGTCACTTAGCGTGTCTTTGTGGTCACGAGGTTGCTGGTTTCAATCCCAACTAGGATATGGATTTTTATGGATTCGGAAGCATCGCACCGTCGTAGAATCAAGAGGACTCGAAGTCAGTAAACACAAAAATTACCCACGAATCTTGATAAAATTAATCGAAGTTAAGTCATTCAATATCAAGTGGTCCAATAAAAAGAATGTTCCCCACTTAACTATCTTCAATTTTCTTGAAATGTAACATATAGGGTAGGAAGGATTTTAAACTAGTATGCACAATTATGGGTCAATATCTAGCTCGGTTCAGGAGCAGAAGTGTGCAATTTGCAGTTTACTTTTCTGTCAGCTACTCGGGACAAAACCGGAGAAGCTTCATATTGGCTAAAACAGCTACAAGACAAGAATTCAGCCAGCCAAGACTTTCTTTTATTATTTCGGATACTTCACTGAGGAGTGGATGTTCTCACTGGATTATTATTTGCATACAATTACAGCTGACATAGTAAATGTTGTCAATGACTTGTCCTGGTCGCTATATCTTAGCTATAATCCAGGTCGCTATATCTTCAAAACGAATTATTTTAAATAACTATTGACTTCAAGCCTATGCTGTCAAAAAATCTAAGGCCACACAGGTTCTTACTTTTTGACATATATAAAATAACCTTTATTTTTTAAAAAAAAGCCTATGCAAATTATGATGGAATGAGAAGATCACAGTGTTGTGTGACTGTTTTCTAATAATGAAAAAAAAGTTAAATTTGGTCTTCCAGAATAAGTCTGCAAAATCTGTTTATTTCTGAGAAAGAAATTCTTGAGCTGAAGAGCTCCAATATTATGGAGACCTTTAATATGTGGACATGGAAAAGAATAAAATAATCAATTGGACACTAGAATATAATGTAATGAGGTCGTGTGGATGGCAATACACGAGGGACAAACGATATGGTCATGTGAGGATCTATCGACATCCTATATATGTTTAGCATAACATATGAGGTATTGAGATGCGTTTTCTGCACGTTGTCATAAAGCGGGTTGTCCCTTCTTTCATTTAATATACATTTCACTCTGAACGTGGAAATACTCTGGTAACTTAAGAAGTTCAAATGAAACTAGTGCGAAGTGTCAGGCTTCTCCAAATCTATGGGAAATTCCGACATTTTATTCAGGCACTCCTGACAGCAAATGAAAACACATGTAGGCGTTTGACAATTATTACAATGTACCAATGTACAGTGAATTGAAATTGCATGTGAAAATAGCATCTGACATATTATCTTACAATAAAATTATTTTAAACCGAATAAAATAAAAAAGCTTTATTGCATCGCTCTTTCCTAGTTACTAAGTCAAATGTCAAACAAGAGCTTAGAATAACTCGAATCGAATTAATTCAAATTATGCCATGATGTTGATGGTTCCTCCAAAGTTTCACAGTGAATGCCTGAAGAAGAATATGCACTCTCAGGGATTTTATTAGGATGAACTTGGTCAATTTTAAACCTACTTCAAAGTCCAAACCCTAAAGAGTCTAACTTAAATAATCTCTGATATATTAATTTTGTTTGCAAATTTTCCAACTGTCTACTGTGGGATTCGAACCTTGAACTTTCCGCACTCGTTGTTTGTAGCTTTTCACTAACCATTGGCTATGAAGGATCTTCATAGTAACTAATATTTACTATTCCTTTTATGTTACGGAGACTTTATCTGAAGTAAAGATATGAGTATTGGCTGCAATTCGACACTGAGATTGTTGATTGTACTTTGTGTTGCAACTGTAGAAGCTGCTTCGTTGACTTTCTCTGCCATCTTTTCAACCATTATTAAACGTCGGATAAACCATTTAGAAAGTGGGCGATTGTCAAAAATATTGTTTTCGTCGTCCCCATTTTGAAGACAATTCTTATTCTTACCTTCAAGGAAAAGTCCGCCACATGCTGGAGAGCTGACGTCTGTATTTGTGGCAGCTACTGTCAAAGAGGGAGTTCGAAGGATGTGTCTACCAAGTCGGCAGTTAAGCAGAGAAAGATGTCGATCCAATGGATTGATTCAGGTAGCAGCCAACGTGGAGGGATTATTGCAGTTATGCCATAGTTGGTTCAGAAACGGATGCCCAACTGGGCGGCATCATGGCGAATTGCAGCTTCTAGCTCAACTGTTAATCCCGCTCTATTACCAACGCATACCTTAATGTAATATCGTCTTACTGCACTGCCATCTTTTAGCAATGTTGTCAATTATCTGATGAGCCGAGATGAGAGAGAAAAATCAACGAACCAGCTTCCACAGCTGTAACACAAGATAAAATCGCAATCTCGGCATAGAATTTCAGACTATACACATGTCTGTACTTCAGATAGAGTCTTCGTAACAAAATATGAATAATAAAATATTATAATCACTATGCAGATCCAAGCCAAGTGGTTAGAGTTACAAGTACAAGCGACGAGTACGGAAATTTCCAGGTTCGAATACCACAGCAGACAGTAGGAAAATTTGCAAACAACATTAATATACCAACGTGAAAGAAATGGACTAATACAGCAACAATGCGCCGTTGAACAGGTGGGAAAACACAACGTTAAAAAACGTTTTTAAAATACGTTTGTTCATCTTCAAGAAATGAAGATTACGTTGATTCCAAACGTCGAACAAGCGTTGAACAATCGGACATATACAACGTTACAATCACGTTGCTGAACTAACGTTGTAACCACCGCTTTCCAACGTTAGTGTCCTGGGACCGGCGGGCCCTCCGCCGGCCCCTTTGATATTGGGAGCGTAATGGTACCCAATAAAGAAGACCACTTAATCCACTTTTGTTGCTACTGGTAGCGTTATGGTGTTGCTGGTCTCCAAAAATGAACAATTTTGATACCGTATACAAAATTTGTTATAACCAATATAAAGGCAGAGATGAAGTTATAACCTCAGCAGGCTTACTGTAGGGCCCTAACGAATCGCAAGAAGGGGCCATGTAAACATAGTTTAATACATTCATAGTCTTTTCATACACTATATTTAAGACTGTATTTGGAGACCTGATCAGTACCTAAGGGGTTTTGCAAGTTATTTTTGGGGTCCATTATCATGAAGAATATTGAAGGCCATTGAAAAGTGTTTGGGAGTCAACATTCCGCAACTCCGACTACCACGAGGGCTCTGGTTAACAGTGGTAGGGCCCTATGATTTGTTAGGTGGGCTCTTCGGTTACCAGTCCGCCCCTGATAGAGACACTAAAGAAATTGTTGGTCACGCAGATGGTATACTTGCTGAAAATGCAATTGAAGATGATTTTAGGGAACGGAGGAAGAAGAAAACGAATGCAACTCCTTGAAAGTATTAAGGATAATAAATGAAACCTTAATAAGAGAGAAAGAAAAAGTAGGATCGGGATGAATGGACACTTTTAAACTTGCCTTGAAGGATGTTTCACCTTCTCTAGAACACCAAAAATGATTAAAAAAAATTTCTGCTGAATTTTAATTTCAACAAGGAAATGATCCCAAAACAGGATTTGCAGTAGGAGAATTTCTCTGTAACTTATGACCGTCTATTTACATTTTTATAATAATATACACATGTCTTTCTTTACATGTCTTAGGTGGCAAAGTTCACCCTGGTGATAGAATCCCAGTTACATACAAACATACTATTGTCTGTTTTTGCAGTAAGAATGTGTTTACCCTACTTTCAGAGGTCGAAAATTCAACCCAAAATTAACATTGAACCTCGTAATTTCAAAACTCTGTTAAAGACCAACGACGACACCTATAAATGCATAGTGCACACCTATAAATAAATATAAATGGTGGATAATATCTGAGCGCAGAGCAGTTGTGCTACTACTCTCAGAGCGGTTACTTCCTCATTCAAGGTAAGCTATGTTTTTCTTATAACCAGTGGCGGTTCTAGGCCGGGGCCTAGGCCCCCCTCCCTTTTTTTTGCAGTGAAGATAAACTAATATCCTCAATTGTCTTGAAATATTTAGTATAATTAATATTTATTTTGCAAGAAGTTTAATGTTATCGATTCTTGAACATGAAATGAAGTGTACCATAATAAGCTTCTTCTATAAACGTGGGGTGGGGGAAGGAGTGCTTTAGAGTAATCACAAAATGAACGTTTTGAACAGGACTTCTTCTATGATTCTGATCAGGAAAGAACCTGTTTATAAAGAATGGAAATAAAAAAAAAATTATTGTCATTCTATGGTAAAATTCAAGTAAAAACTGACATAATATTTACTATTTTAATTTGGGAAAAATGTTTTACTTTGTAAAAATATAATGTTAAGTTAATTTGAATTTATTTTGTGCAATAATTATTACATAGCACTACCTGGAATGTAAACTTTATTTTATTAATTTCCATTGAATCGTATTGCGCACATTGCATATACCTAATGTTTATTTGAATATTAAAATGTTCACTTTTTTGCTTCAACTAATTATTGTTTTCTTACACTGAAAAAGGTTTTAAACGTACATATTTCCTTCATAGATATACCTAAGTAGAATTAATATGTAATTTAAAAAAAAAATGACTGAAAATGACTAATGTGTATCACGTAAGCCCACACAAACAAACATTTGTTGGGTCATTGTCTGAGAAGAGCTTGTACTTAAAAACGCATTGGAACGAATGGTGGGAAAGTAAAAGCGGAAAGAAAGAGAATGTAGAATATGGACAGCAGGACAGCATCAAAATAGAAACACTTTATATATATATATATAATATGCAACGTTGAGAGCTGCCCCCCCCCCCAGTTTTTTTCCTCTAGAACCGCCACTGCTTATAACTGTCTTTTCTTGTTATTTACAGGAAGACAAACCTAATTCTAACGATAAATGAATTGGGCCTAACGAATAATTAGTTTTGTAGACGGAGTAGTCTCGCCCCTGGCTTTGTAATCAAGGAGTCACGGGTTCGATTTTCGTTTATAGCCCAGAAAAAAAAGAAGAAAAAGACAAATGTCGGGAATAATTAGGAGAAAGCTGAATTTTGGCCAGTTGTTAGATCATTACTAGAGGTGCATTTTCCCAAAAGTCCCCACCCCTCCCCCCAATCCCCCCACGAACTACAAATTTACAAACTTTCAGAAATTGTATTATATCTCCGTAACCAATAGACGTAACGGCAGAATTCTTTTTTGTTACAATTCCTACATGACGGGCTATAAAAATGGTCATCATATGGTGCGCTATATCTAGTAGTTTTGCCGTAATTTAGATCAAAAGCGCAAAATAACGATATTTTGATTTCAGTATTTACACTTTTTAAGGTGTAACTTGTTTTAAACTCACAATATCAAAAATGTTTGAAATAACATTTGTTTCCTGTTTCATAAGCTTTAAAATGTATAAATCAATATGGTTGAACAATTACTGTGTTAGCTCGAGAGGTAGTAATGACGCGCAACAGCGCGCGAACAATGCTTTGCCTTCGCCCTATCACCCTTTCCACATTAGGCAGTTGTGACCTGTCGATAACTATAACAATTTGTCTTTGCTGTGTAATGGCAAGTAAAATAGGTGATGAATTCGAAACGTATTTTCACGGCCTTTTCATGTGATACATCACGGACACAGATAGCATGCCAGCTTGCAACAAAGTTGCCAGTCACTTGCTTCGAGCTTGTTAATCTTGATATTATGTTGAACTTAATAAAACAAGCATGAGATAAACTTGTTGGAAAAACAAGTGTCTTGACTGTTATACCGAAGCTAATTCAAACTTTTGGAACCAGCAACTATGCGAGGAATCTTGCGAAACTTTAAATTTATTTGATTTTTTTCGTTGTGGTTTCACTGTCGTCTCAGTGCACGAAAGTTCTATCACCTGCCAGGTCTATTTCGACGTAGTCTAATCTTTGCCAACTCCCACTCTTTTACTAGAGGGGTCTGTGATTGATTACTTGCGATCTGATGGACTAAGTATAAATAGTGCTTCGAATTCGAAGTCGGACGTGTGATTCCGTGGTCTAGTGACTACAGCATCGGATTGATGTGCCAATGTCCCTTGGTTCGATTCCTATCCAGAACAATGCTTTTATTTTTGTAAGAAGTACCATTTATTTTCCTTTCTTGTCCTGCCAAGGATACTTCAACCTTGATTTTTGTAAACTAGAGTGCTTGATGCAACGTTGTTTAAACCTTTTCGCTTAAATTGCTAAACCTGCGTCAAGTCATCATTCCACTTGTTAAACTAAGCTTGATTATCTTTTGGGTCAGGTCGAAATTGTTATGAGGGTAGTGAAATGAAAGAAGGTGACTGTGAATTTTAAGCTATTTCTTTGTTCACGAAAAACAAATTAAACCTCAGAGAATTTATTACGATAAGGTTAGTCATATTTCTATTAGTTGGAAATTAAATTTAGTTGGTAATTTAAATTTTTATTATATCTTACCTTTGATGATGATGTATTGTCAATTGAATGTTGTAGGTTATTTATTATTTTCTAACAGAGCGTGGTAATCGATTACCGTTGCAATGAAATTGTCAGGATCTTGTAGCGGAATGAATGCATTGAAGTTAACAAATGACTTATTTATTAGAAAAACAGTAAAAGAAGAATGGTTGATTTTTGATTTATTATGTGCTCCTAGTGGGATAAAACTTGAAAGAGAACTGTAATAGTGAATAAAGAATTACGGACATTATTGAGGTTAGTGTGAAATGAAACGATGGACTGCATGAAAACTTGGAAGAAGAAAGAACTATTCGGGTTCACATTTCATCCCTTCTCCTACCCTATTCCGGTCGGTGCCATAGATACCTAAAGACCATAATTCAATCCAATCAATTCAACATGGGTATCAAATGTAATGATGATGACTAGTTGAGTTTTCTACTTTGATCTGCTGTCAAACACAATGGCGTTAAAATAGTACTGGAATGCACATTTATAAATGGTACTGGCATTATGTACATCGATTCACTCTTTCCATAGTTACTAATAAGATTGTTCATGAAACAATTCCATCCAGATTGCTTGTTTAATCCAAGAAGCTGCATCAAATTAAAGGGGTAAATATTTATATAGTAAGTTGCCTCTTGAAAGTACCGACAGTTTTTGAGTTCATTGAAGCATGTTATTAAGGCCACTTTCTCCACTTTCTTTGGGTACTAACACCGACGAATACCTTCAAGATTGAAAAAAACCACTGAATTCGTTGAACCTTTACCTGGGTGTTAATACTGGTACCTAGTACAACACATTGGATCCCTTCCATAGCATCGAATGTATTTAAATTATGCATACAGTTGACATTATATCATGGTTTATCACAATGCACTTCATGTTAACTTTGTGTGATTCAGAAGCATTCTTCTTTATCGTTACACTCTCCATAAAGACCTACAATGAGGTTTTGCCGAACAGACTTGCTATCAATGAAATCTGGGTATATACTTCAGTCGTAAGCCATCCTCTGTATGTATGATGCCGGCTGCATCTAATACTATCCTTAACCGTCCAGTAGCAGGATCAGTTTTACTGTTATTATATCATTGATACATGATTTTATTAGCAGTGTCCGATAAGCAGAATACATTTTCCCAAAATTATGTTTATGGCCTTGGACTAAAATATTGTAATGACGGGTGACTTAATAATTGAAATATCAAGGTCGAAAGTTTACAGATTATGATCCAATGATGTTGGTATGGA
>JAGDQP010047043.1:0-15137 GCA_022664845.1 Lepisma saccharinum
AGTGAGAAACCCAGGTAACCGGGTCAAGATTGAACCACCGAGTCAATTGGGTCAAGATTCATTTATTGGGTAGCCGAGTCACATACAGTATTGTAATTTTCATTTACCTTCGGGTTCCGAGTCACAATCGGATAAATCTGGTCAATTCTTTGATCGGATCACCTATATTCTGGTCCTTCTAGTCATCAAAGTTTCAGTTCCGTTACTAGTATATCTACTTTTAATCAGTAGTGGTTGATTTTGTCGCATATACCTAACGTTGCATTGTAATATCACCTTAACTTCAGAATGTAACTAGCAAAACCAGACATTGCAAAGGGAAATTAAAATGTTGATATAATATTTCCAATGTTGCAGAGTTAGACTAACTATCGTGTGCTGTTAGGGTACATGTATATTTTTTATTTCAGAAACAGTCTTCGTAACATAAAAGGAACATTAAAATTTAATTACTCAGAAGACGTCTCTGAAGATCCAGAAGTCTTGAGAGTTAGGAACACTGAAGACGTCTTCGTAGCAGACTGGTTAGTGTGACAGAGTACAAATCGAAAGGATCCAGGTTCAAATCCCACTGAATACAGTAGAAAAAAATCACACTAATATTAAATCATCATGAAGGTAGTGAAAAACGTCCAACTAAAATAAAACAAAAACTGCCAGTAACCTTCATTCAAGAAAATCCACCAAAATTTTGCACATGTATCTTCTACTCCTAGGCAAATGGATATCCACGTAACGTAACTATCGAATCTAATTCGTACATCTCTTGCATCCGCCATTGGACGTCCTGTGGACGCAAATGGGTCATCTAGAGGACGTCTATTGGACGTACGTGTGAGTGGTACGATGGGCATCCGTTTAACGTCGCGCTTGTCCACAATCGTACCTGGTATGAACATCCACTAGGCGTAACGGTCGTGTCTACTTTGGACGTTCGAAAGACATTCCTTGACTCATACATTGGAGGCCATGTGGACACAAATGAGTCATCAAAGGAAAGTCAATTGGATGTACTTGTGTTGTGTAATACATAATATTTATATCTTTACGCATAATGTTGCAGATAAGGTATTATAATTTCTGAAGGAATTAAGGAATATCAATTAAGAAAAAACGAATTTTAAACAAAGAGTAGCACTAAGGCGTCAACAATATTCTTTTCTATGATGGATTGCGAGTTAGGCATTGGTGGAATTGTAAAGTAGTAAATTGGAAAATATTTACGTTCAAGGAACACTTGGAGAAAATCGACTTATTCACGCCTGCAGCGTAGAAACCAAAATCGAATTTAACTTTAACCTTCTAGCGAATGAAAGCAGGTTAACCAACATTAAAATACTGAGAAACTTTGAGCAATATTGCAAACAATTTTTACTGTCAAGAAATGTATTTTCGATAAGGGTCACTTTGACTCATATCATCTGTTTCACCTATCCTGGATAATAGAATATCCCGTCGTCGGCACTTTTCCTTGTCATTTATTTTACACATAAGGGTCGTATTCATAAACAACACACTGGTCAATAAAGAATCTCATGATTAGTTATTTCTGGACTAGCAGCCTACCAACTTTTCTTATTCAGAAATACAGAGTACTTCTAACTTACATGTTAGTTACCTGGTAAGCATGAGATTATCAAAAAGAATTGGCAACATTGTAAGAGCATAAATACACACGAGTAGTTGCGAGTTACAGGAAGAAGAAAAAAACAAGATTTTCTCCCGCAGTGAGATAAAGTGAATTATGCGAGTTATAACAGCACTATCGCTTACGCTTGTCCCGTTCCGATGTTCATAATTAAAAGCTAAAGAGAAATTCTGATCATTTGGATAAATATTAGAGTCCCAAAAACTTGTTTCTGCATACTAAAACAATTCCTAATATTTTCTCTTAATTATATCGTCTCACATAGTATCATAGTTGTACGCAGTACTAAAAAGAAATAAAGATCGTAATTCTCTGACCCCATAAATGAATCCTATTCCGAATCAGCTTGTGTTAGAAATCGCAAATGGCTAAGGAATATTACTAATTCGAAGCTGTTACTGTTATCACCGTTGATTGTTATCACCTAAGAGCGCTAGTCTTTTTCGCTTTTCTATACTTGATGCAATCTAACTCAACAAAACTAACCTTACCTTCCCTAACGTAGCATACGGAATCCAAAAACACTTATGTGGCAACCAAATAATTCCCAGACCCAGATAGCACCCAAACTTGCAGTTAGTTTGTGCAAGGTTAAGACAAAGTTTGGCATTGCACTGATTTAAACTTGCTACAATCTTGCAGCAAACTTGCCAGTTGATAAATGCCAAATTTGCTAAAATTTTATAAGCCGAACGTGCTACAAACTTGTTTTGTTAAACATCAAGCCCATGTCGGGAAAAGATTTCTATTGTCTAGATTGAGGCTCGAACTGAGAATGTTCAGTTTTGTTTGTAGTCCGTCATTCTAGCCTCCTTTTTGAATTATTTATTTCATGTAGGGAAGATTACATATCAAAGGTTAGCACATGGTTTACAGGAAAGATCGATGAAACAAACATTTCAGTATAAACCAAATATCAATGTCACATCAAATTTGTGAAAGAAACATTTAATATATCATGGAATTTAGCAAAAAAAATTTTTTTTTGTCTAAACAGTACAGGAAAATTAAAAAGACGAAATTATAGTACATTATAATACAACTGAGACTGTTCAGCTCTGATTCATGTAGTAAAACATAAAATGTTATGGTTGTTAAATACAATAAATTTTCTTTTGTAGATGGAAAAATCAGCATACATGATGCCATTGTGAAATTCTAAATTATGTACTGTTATTTAGTGATGCGAACAATTGTAAGTAGATGTGCTTTCCATATATCTTTTTTTACTTGAACTGCAAGCGGACATGCGATGATAAACATTATCTATACTACATCAATCTTTACATTCAGACTTTTTTGACGCAACGTCATATTTACGTAACTGTTCATTGGTAGGATAAGTTTCATTTTTAACAACAAACGAACCTTGTTGTAACTCTGGAGCAAATTTTGAAGTGAATAAGTTATTTCATATTAAAGGCCATTCTACATCTAAATGTTTACGACCTAAATTGGGTATATACAAACAGTTGATTATAAACATCCTTTGATATAGGTGTTTAATATTATATTGCTCTATTTGTTTTCGTTTAATTAAAATGTATGCTATTTCTATAAAAGTATTAGCTAAAGAAGACCACATCATTTCCAATGATGGATATTAAGTGGTGCAATTAGTTCAACGTCATCTAATAAGGGTATAAACAACCAATAAGAAAATGAATCCATAAATTAACTAAAACCTGCTTAGTTATTTGTAAAAGTAAAGCAGCGCCTTGCAACCGTAACATTTTAAGTGAAAAACACCTTGTTTGTGAGGTAAATATAACTGATTTCTATAAGCTTTGAGAGGATGCTTCTTCAATACAAAGCATCTTATATAATTATTTAATTGTACCCAGGATTTATTGAAAAAAAAAATAAGTTGCTATACTCAGAACTTATAGATTTATAAACTGCACTTTTGTTTGGATAGGGTGAAAACACGCAGGGTACTTAAGCATCTCGTGAAACATCTTAACTACTTAAATCTGGGAATGGTGTTGTATAATTTGTGTGACCAAACTATACCAATGCACTATGTATCGTCAGCATTATAATCTTTACACGATTTTATTTTACACAATTATTCTCTAAGCCTACAAGATAGGCCACCCAACGTACGTAGAGTGTGTGGCATGTGATTCTGAGAGTGTGTGCGGAAACTAACAAGGGCTGGATTTTTCTTCTATCAGAGAAAACATTATCACATGTCCTGGTATCTGGAAAGATATTTATGATTTCTTGTACTATGTAGCAAATAATGAAAAAACTTAAGATAATCGGATTTCAAACACTATAACAAGGAACCTAACACTATTTTTACTTTAGGTGAACCACTAGTTGATATTTACTGAAAAGTAAATTAAATTGTCCAGTAGAAAAGATTCTTACCGAACATAGAGAAACGAAAATGAACTCTGAAATCTATGGTTACTAAGTAATTATTTCTTTCTTAATGAATCGATTATTCCAAACAACAGTAATGTTATACACGAAAAATGCATAAAATATGTTGCTTGCCAAGTTATAGCAAATTTAATTTCTCTCTATATATATTCATAAGATACAGATAAAAAACTGGATCTTTGAGCATCATATGGAGAATGTCTGATATAAACTTTCTCTTTCCAGACACATTTGTGTTTGCGTGTGTATGTGATAAACATCAAGACGGGTATGTTTTGTTCCGAGTGGCCGTACCTTACTTGGTTGAGCGTATGTTTCGTATTCGGCAGGTCGGCGCTTCGGTACCAGCGGCTGACTGTCCTTACTTAGATTTCCCCAGTGTTTTCCTGAGTCACACCTGCCATATAGCTTCAATTTAGAGCCTGACCGACTCCCTACGCCCAACCTTATGTCGGAGTGATCCATAGGTGCCTAAAATCAATAAATAATATGTAAACCCAACGAGAATAATATGTATACCCGTCGCTCTGTTAATCGGTATATTCCTCCTTAATTCTGGATTAATATGACCGAGTTGCCATAGCTCAGTTCTTACAGCGTTGACTGAACAATCGGAAGGTTCCGGACGGCTGTGTATCCTGACTTAGGTAGTACCAGGCCGTTTTCCTACCGATAAGAATAAACTAATATATATAATAATCCGCCGCAATAAACACGCACATACACACATAAGGACAGAGAGTGTATATGGGTGAGGAAATGAGTGAGAGAGAAAGAGAAGAAGAGCAAGAGACGAAGTCATGAAAAGAAAGAGAGGGATACAGAAAGATTAATGAAAACACTGAAACTAGTGTCATAGAATTAGTGGAGTGGAAACCAAAATAGTGTCAAAAGACTGATTTATAAATATATATATATACCATTTTATTGTATAAGGAACATAAGTTTGGTATTTCAATAAACGATTCAGCTTGGTTTCATGCTCAGGCGAGATGCACTAGGTGTCATCCTCCCAATACATGTTTCTCACTAAAATTAAGAATGTTATATCAAAAGAATTCTAGCTATGATTCAAGGATATTATTCACTTGTAATCTTGGTAAAACAAGTCACTAGCACATCGAGGCCAGTGAAAGTATACAATTGTTAGTTCCCAAACGCAAAGGAATTTAAACTCAATCCGGTCATATAAATCTGATACGAAATTACTCGTGTTAATATACACACTCGAATTAACAAGTATTTAGTCACAATGGCAGGACGTTTTGATTGGTGTCAATCTCACGGTGATATGAGAATTCATCTTAGAACATGAGTAACGTTACATACTTTCGCACGTGTACAAACTTAGTACTACAACAACAATAGGATATAGAAAAAATAGATCAGTTAAAATCATGTTCCATAGCTCATCTTTCTTATCAAGGAAGTATCGATTCAGAAACTTTCCCTGAGATCTTTAAACCTTTATCTTACTTGACCTTCTCAATTAGATATGCTTTCCTAGAATTACCAATACCTCGAAATCAGTGATTAACCTTCTTTCCTTCCATAAGAAAAGAACAACTCCTATTACATGACAGCTTGACCTAAGTGTCGTTACTCCTAAATTATTGGAATCTTACATGTGATATAAACGCTATAGACGCCATATATCGACATGGCAGTTTTTGTCAATCATTGTCGGTATGCAGTTCGATCGCATATCTCTGACAGTCCTGTGTAGTGAAAGGCTGGACTTAGTTTGTGAAGAACCAAGACCAATTACAAAAGTGTTAAAGTTCAAATTGTCTTGAATTTTGTCGTTTTCCGGTCACTCTTTAGAACTTTGAAATTGAACTTTGTGATTATTATACAGTGAGTTTGATGCAACTAAGTTGGTTTATGTAACTATCAACCTATCTACCAACTATGAACTATACTATGTCTCGAGTGTACTTTCTTTGTACATCATGACAATAGAAATTTTAGACTTCCTTTCTAATTGGTGTTAAAGTGTTTCCTTCTAATGGGAACTGAAATTTCAAGTTAAGGGTATCCTCGTTCTGAAATATTGTATATTCTCTGTTTTCAAGTCAGATAAGTTGGCATTCTTAAAACGCTAGTTCTGAAAGGCTATATTTTGTTATTTAAATCTGGAAGTCTTGGAGTGATGACAAAATATTGTAATTTAGATGTTCTGTACTTGCTGTACCAAGTTTCGCTAGGCGATACACGTGAGGATAAGCAAGTGAATAACCAAAGTGGAAATTTCATGTTTCCTTTCAACATCCCTTTTTCTTTCCATTACGCATGTTAGAGTTAAGTAGGAAAACAGCTTCAGTCGCGGACTTTTGTAAACCCTCTCGCAACTTCAACGCTGCCAAACGTTGCTTAATTCTGGGTCCTCCACTGAAACAAGA
The DNA here is from genome assembly GCA_022664845.1 of Lepisma saccharinum. Taxonomy (NCBI): domain Eukaryota; kingdom Metazoa; phylum Arthropoda; class Insecta; order Zygentoma; family Lepismatidae; genus Lepisma; species Lepisma saccharinum. The sequence continues at coordinate 6,442 of JAGDQP010047043.1, forward strand.
ACTCCCCAAAATTGTATTTGTTAAGCACGCATCTTCCGTGTTTACGCTATATTAATTTGTTATAATCTTAAATAACAAACGGAAACACACCGTTTACTTTCTGATTGTAGTCCGTTATGTATGCTGTCTCTCCAACTGAAGAGGAATGTCTGATGGAGTTCTGTAAATAATTGAAGCTATCATTTTATTGGAAACTACACAGTGCTGGGTTGGGATCAATCCCGGGCCGTCCGACTGAAAGGTCAAGATAGAAGCACTACACCACACATTACACTTCGAAAAATTGGCAGAATACATGCTACATTTGCTCTGTGTTAAAGAAATACAAGGAACGTGGACGCTTCATGCCAGAAAAGGTGTTCGTAATTGTGCTGTTAACACCCACATACTTTATTTTGCATCTTCCAGCTAATATTCGTTAATGGTCTTCTTTCTTTTACAAGAACAGTAACTTTTCTACCGTAGAAAATTAGGTTCGGATATTCATAAATATTCGACGTTTACCAACAGAAGTTACTATTGGATTACTCACGTTTGCCTTGTAAAAAGATTTTGGAAAGAACAGGGTATGAACCTCTGTTGGCCAGTTTCCATAGTTAGAAGTTTGACACTGTTTCACTGGACTAGCCTGTTGAGCTGAATCAAAAAGTCCAGAAATATTTACGTCGCGGAACAACTGTTTTTATCCTGTAAATTCTGTACGCAAAACTATACGTGAAAATGTAATCAGTCAAAGACTTCTACAAGAACAAGTGCTCGTAATATCAACAACCAGTATAATGCAGGTGCAATTAAATTAATAATAATATCTTATACAGTAACTTCTACAACAACGAAGCCTTTCGAAAAATATCTATATTGAACGGAAGCGAATTATATGACTCGTTACTCTATGAAAGTATGAACATTCAAGATTCCACGGTAGAATATCGCTACCATACTTACCTTTTTGATGTAATATATTTCGTGGGGAACGTCTATAGCATATCTGAAGGAAGAGGTGTTACTCTAATACGTTCGGTACGAAATTTTTATACACAGTCAACAAAGTGCTAACTTTAATAATCTCAAAAATTTTGCACATTACACAATTGTCTTTTTACATTGTGAAATATTAAGAAATTATCTATCTGCACTTTTCGTACCAGTTTCATGAAACCAAGTACTGGTGTTAAAGGAGTCCTTTATCAGTCAGTTTTTTTTAAAAATTCTGCTTTGATTTTGGAACGTCCAGAAAACAGGGAAGAAATTTCGGATGGGAATGTGAATTTAAAGGAAACAATAAGCCAATTCTTAGTAATTATTTGAAACATTAATGATGATAATATTAAGTGTTCGCCTCGAAGGCAGGTCCTCACTCTAAGTTCTATGAGCACTGTAAACAGATGGTAGTTTTCAACTGCCTTTAATAAGGTGAAGATTACGTCTTATGAACGGGACCTAATGTTTAGAGTTGCCTTCGAACCACATGTGTCCTCAGCGGGAATCAAATGCGGGATCACTTTGCTATAAGCCAGCTTACTACTCACTAACCTATGGATGAAATAGGTTGAGACGTTAGTGGTTAAATATGTAATGGCACATCCTTAATTATAATGTATTTTGTCTGTTGTGAATGACAGTGAAATGCAATTGACAGACAAAATACAGGGTGGGCCAAAAGTCATAAAGTGGTTTGAACTGTGAATAACTTTTTTATTTATCATTAGTTTCCATTGATATTTCACAGACTTAAAGATCAAAGATGGGAGATTTATTACAATTAAATATGGAATATAATCTCAGGTAAGTGGCCGCCATTATGGGCCTCACATACGAACCCTGTGTATAACATGATTCATGACAGGGGTCAACACTTCTGGTCCGAGTGCCCGTATTTCTGCACATATATTGTCCTTTAGTTGCTGTATTGTTTGTGGTTTGTTCACATACACTTTGTCTTTCATATAGCCCCAAAGAAAACAATCAAACGGATTTAGGTCAGGTGAACGGGAGAACCAGTTTATGTCAGTAGTCGCAATCATGTTTCGATAGCGATCATCATTCACCGTTACTGCACTGGATTCTTGATAAGTGTTGCTTTAAGTTTCACTTAATGGCTTTGTTAACAGACAAAATTGTCAGTTTTGGAGCAGTCAAAGCCCACACGCCATGCATGAACGCGAACTGCATCCTGTAAAGTGCACTGTGTGGTGTGGCATTACGCCAGAAACAATCATTGGGCCATACTTCTTTGAAGATGATGAAGGCTATGCATTTACGGTGACTGATTATCGATATCGAAACATGATTGAAACTATTATGCGTCCTGCAGTGAAGAACATGCCTGGTTTCAACAAGTTGGGCCACAGGACACACGGCAAGAGACTCAACTGGATTTCTGAGGACCATTTTTAGTCATCGCATCATCTCGACAAACACTGACATAAACTGGTCCTCCCGTTCGCCTGACCTCAATCCGTTTGATTATTTTCTTTCGGGCTATCTGAAGGACAGAGTTATCTATCTGAACAACCACATACAATCCAGCAGCCAAAAGACAATATTCGTGCATTAATACGGGCACTGGGTCAAGAAGCGTTGACCCCTGTCATGAATCATGTGCTACAGAGTGTCCGTATGTGTTAGACCCATAATGGCGGACACCTACCTGAGATTATATTCCACACTAAAGTGTAAAAGTCTCCCATCCTTGGTCTTAAAGTCTGTGAGATATCAATGGAAACTCCTGAAAAATAAAAATGTTATTCACAGTTCGACCCCCTTCGTGACTTTTGGCCCACCCTAAAAACATAGTAATGTAAATAAATGAAAAAATGCAAGAGATAAAATAGTTTCGCGGGATGTTGATTCAAAACTCATGCTAAACGATATGGAAAATTTCAATAAATGTTACGAATAGGTTAAAATGTGCTTTGTATCGGGTTATCCTCTTGTGTGATGTCCGCATGTGTTACGCCATCTGATGAGCGACTAGTGAAATAGACTACACGGGCCATATCTGAGTCATATACGGCACTTGATTGTGCAGCAGTGTGTAGAAGGAGAACTGTCTACTCCACGTTTTGGAATTGTGGCTTGTTCTTTATTATGACAGGGTCGGAGGATCACATACTGTATGCATTTCACCACGAACTTCCAGCCAACGCAGTGGCATGAAACTTCACTGTGTATTTGCGAAAGTGCCAGAGGTAGTTCTAGAAGTTTCAGCCTGGGGCCACTAGCTTCACCGATAAGCCACGAGAATGGAGACTGTGCAGCTGGAAAACAATGCCCTGCGAGCAGCGGTGGAGGCAAATCCAATGCAAAACAGGCCAGCAATTATGTTACCGATTCGACCATTCATCAACTGCAGGACCATGAGTACGTGTCGAAACTCTGAAAATGGGTACCCAATGCGTTAACAAAAGTAGCAGCGAAATGACATCTTCCGTTCTCTGCTTATCCGTCACAGACGTGAGCCATTCTAAACAGAATAGTAACAGGTGTCCTCTAATATAACATTACTCACAAACAGCAGTGGGTACTTAAAGTGGGACCGCAGAAACTGTGCCGAAAGAGAATCTCCACCCCTGCAAAGTTATGTTGACTGTTTGGTGGGATATCCGTGGAATAATCCATTTTGAGTTCTTGCCACGTAAATAAACCATCAATGCAGATGTCTAGTGTCAGGAGCTTGAACGCCTACGGACTGCATTGTTGGAGTAACATCCTGCTCTGTTTAATTGCAAGTATGGGCTGATCATCCACGGTGATAAAGCATGCCCACACGCGGCAAGAAAGGTCTGCACTAAGATCGAAGAATATGGCTGTGAGAAACTTCCCCACTCGGTGTTTTCACCAGATCTTGAACCAACAGACTACCGTCTTTTTAGCAACCTGCGAAACCAACTTTCTGGGAAAACACTGCAAAATAAGGATGACATGCGACGTATAGTGACCCAGTTCCTTACCTCCAAAACCAGTTACTTCTATCAGGGGTTATCCAACAACTAGTTGAAAGGTGGCAGCGTGTTGTGGAATACGACGGAGACTATTTTCTTGACTAACGGTAGTGTTCAAGGAGAGTTATCTTTCTTCTCCTGACGGTGCAAAAATTCTTCGTTACTTATTAGATAAGCTGATATTTTGATTTAAAAGAAGGGCCGATAATATTACTCTACTGATTATAATCATTATATTAATACTCTATTGATCCTAAAGCAATAATAATAATATAAACTCTATATATAAAAACAGAAGTACTGATTAACATATTAACGCTTAATCCAAACGGCTTAAGCTAGAAATTGAAATGTATACAGTACACAGGTTGTATGACATAAAGTACCATTAAGGAAGGATTTTTGAAATTTCGGCCTGGAAAGGTATAAAAAGGGGTTTCAATTATTTTAGTATCCAATTCTCATATCTCGGAGTCCCTTAAGTCTACAAACAACACATTTGGTATTTACGCTTTCCTTTTAAAATACTTAGACAAGTGTTTCACCGTTTCTGGTATTAACCATAGAAGGGGCGAAAGCAGGTTGGTTGTTTAATAAAACTATACTGACTGACATTAACGTCCTGTCCATACGGCTTAAGAGGGAGAGGGACTTGGGTACGACGCCCTGCAAAATAAGTGTCCAATTTAACATGGATTTTCACATTTCAGGCAATATCGTGAGTTCATAAGATTCCCTCGTACTTCAGTCAAGATGTTGCAAGCTATTTTGTGTTTAGAAATAAGGAAAATATAATCAAATTTTCCATAGGAAAGTTGTTACATAAATTATAAAAACATCGTATATTTCTAACACAAAATACGTCACGGAGTCTTCGGTTATTTACTTTTACGGTTCCATGGGTTATGTTTAAAGAGATATTGAGTAATTTTTGTTTTCCAAATAATATGAAAAACCACGATATTCCTAGAAATTTGTAAACTATTTGTTAAATTATACGCTTATTTTGCAGGGAGAAAAAGAAGGAAAATTTCGAAAGTAGAAGTAAAGAAATGTAATTTCTTTTAAGTTGAGTTGGGTCACATGAATTTCTGTAAGAAAACCGCAAATCTTGATAAGAAGGTGCCGCTTCCCATACATGTTTTTTAGAACAGAAAAAATATATAAGATCGGGACACAAGTTGTCATTGCATGCAGAAATCCATTTTCCAATATGGCGGCAAAAGACGTAAAATGCCCGTAACTTTGCAATTCTTTATTCGATTTCTATTAATTTTCTCAGCCCGTACTTAACCGATTTACACCAAATTTGTTGGGTATCCTTCTAAGGATACCTAGTTCTGCCCCTTAGGAATGTAAATCGGTCTGAAGAAACCTGCAGGATGTTTAAATGTTTTGTTATTATTTCAAAGGTTATCCGTCTGTTGTCCTGGCTACTTCTCAGGCCCTTTACAACCGATTTTCACCAAATTTGGAGGGTACGCTTCTATGAGTATTTAGTTCTGCCCCCAAAGTTTAAAAGATTGGAGAAAAGCACAGATCTAATATTTTATATAATCAAACATTTAAAGTGTTTTTTTGTCTTCAAATCCCCATTTCATTTTCATCTTGTTCAGATTAGGTCCATTAACGAACTCGACAGGGATTTTGTACCTAAATCGATGTTTACCATATAATGAAAAACATTATTTGAACCTGTGTTTTTGTTTACTACAACTTTAACTTCTACACATAACAGTTTTTATTTGTTCTTAATCTATCTTTTTCATTTGTCTCATGTAATGTTGTAAGTTTCTTCTGTTACAATTAACATGGAGCCAAAGCGTATTCAAATTGCAGAAGAAGGTAATGCATCATCTTATTTCAACTGGGACCTATGCTGCCTGTGCCAGAAGAGCAGAGATTTAATGTATCCAACCCGAAAAACTCAAAAGGGACTATAGCTTTAGTTATATTTTCCGTAAGCTTTTTCAGAAATCGCATAAAGGAAATTGCATCTTCATCGTCGTTTTCTGGACATGCATAAATGTATAATATTAGCACCGCCACGTACCAATAAGTATTCTCCTTCTGATTTGTCCGCTCTTAGTTGACGAAAATGAACTAATAATCTGAACTGTGTACTTCTGGCAACGCGGTCTCAGGAATTCAAAGAACATCAGTTTATTCTACTCTGAAATATGACGCAAGACTTGACATTTTAAAAATATAATCGACATCTTCACTCTGAAGTTTTGAATAAATAAACTGGACCAAAATTGCAAGTGCTATTGCTTCAGCAGTTTTGGTATCTTGCTTTCCGGACTCTTCGCAGCTCTGAGTAGATTATAAAGGTTTGTAAGACACTTTGCATGGTATTTTTCTTCTTTAGCATCAAAGTCTGCGCTGGACAAAACTGCTTGAAGTTCTGTGTCTTTTAGGAATCTGCACAATACTCCAATTTATCATCCATTAAGATTACAACACAGATAACTGGTGCACTCCTGGAATCTTCTTTCTTGCAGAAAAAAACACGGTTCTATAAATTGTGAAGGAAGGTTAGAGGATGACCTAAATGAATGCAAATTTTGGGCCGAGTCACTCTGATGTGGTCAGCAATGAGCTTGAAGAGTGTGGTTCCCCTGCAACATGCTTTCGAACTCGATCAAACACGCTTTTGAACTCGATGCAACACGCGCAATTCAAATAGCAGGATTTGTGTCACTTTGCACCTTTAGACCTGCGAGTTTTGTTCTAAACCATTTCCATGATCCATAATATCGAAGTTTTGATGTGCTGGGAGTGCACCAATAGCCTTGAATGTTAATAGACTGGACGTCAACGTAGCATACCCAGAGATTGAAGAAATATTTCTTTGAGGTTTTCGGGTTGGATAAATTAAATTCCCACTCTTCTGGCACAGGCAGCAAAGATCCTAGTTGAAATAAGATGATGTATAACCTTTTCAACAAGTTTAATAAGCTTTGGTCCCATTTTAATTGTAACGGAGGAAACTTTCAACATTACCTGAAACAAATAAAAAAGAAACATTAAGAACAGATAAAACTGTCTGGTATAGAGATTGAAGTTGTAGTAATCGAAAACACAGCTTTAAATAAGATGTTTCATTTTAGGTAACTATCGATTTAAGCACATCTTTGTCTAATCGGACTCAGGGAATGAAAATGGAAGGGGAAATTGAAAACAACAAAAAACAGCTGTGACTCTTTCATTACGTAAAATATTGGATCTGTGTTTTTCTCAAATCTGTTTCAAATTTTTAGGGACACAACTAGATACTCATAGAAGCTCACCCTCCAAATTTGGTGACAATCGGTTGAATAGGGTCAGAAGTAGCGCGGAAAACAGACGGATGGATAGCCCTTGAAATATCATAATTTTTAAACATCCTATAGATTTCTTCCGATCGATTTGAAATTCTTAGGGGCAGAACTAGGTGGCTACTCTCCAATTTTGGTGAAAATCTGTTGAGCAAGTACTAAGAAGCAGTCCCGGACAACAGAAGAATAGCCACTGAAATAAAACAGCATTTTAAAAACACCCTGTAGATTTCTATGGATCGGTTCAAATTTCTGGGGGAAAGATCTAAGTATCCTTAGAAGTCTACCCACTAAATATGATGTAAATCGGTTTCATAGAGGTTGAGAAAATTGATGAAAATCAGATAAAGAATAGCAAAGTTGAAGGCATTTCTTACTTTTTTCGCCACCATCTTGGAAAATGGCTTCCTGCATGGAATGATGCGTATCTCAATCTTATATAAGTTGTAATGATCTAAAGAATTAGTGGGCTAAGTGGTACCTTCTTATCACCACTTGCCGGGTTTTTGCAAATTAGCCCCATTTTTTAGAATATTTGTAAATTGCCTTATCGACTAGACCATACAGTCTGATTCTCGAGTACGGCATCCGAGTCGAGTTTTTTCAGGAGAATTTTTACAGGAGAAAGACAGCTGTTCTGCAACGTAAATCAACATCTATGATATTTCTGGATCTTTTATATCAGCTGACCGGGCTAATCAAGTGGATCGGTGTACTAGACTTCTGAATATTGAAACTGGGCAGCAGAGGACCAAACCCTGTTCTTAAAAGATCTTTTTACTAGGCAAAAGTGAACAATCGAATAGAAACTGTCGTTCGTAAACGTCGAATACAAATGAATGTAGAAGTACCCAACCAATTTTCGTACGGTGGGAAAATTTATGTCCTCGTAGATAAAGAAGATGATTAACGAATATTGGTTTGAATAAGCAAAATAGAGTATGTGGATGTTAATAGCACAATTACGAATAAGACATTGACATGAAGCGACCATTGTTTATCTACTTCTTTAACACAGAACATTTGTAAGATGTATTCCGCGGGTATTTGTGAGTACAGTGTGTGGTGCGGTGGTTCATTTTGACCTTTCAAGCGGACGGCTCTGGTTCGATTCTCGCGAAGCGCGGTGTATTTTGGATAAATGGAAATCAGCCCTGGTTTGTCCTATCCCAAAATCTAATAATACTAGAGACATTAATGACTTTAGGCCAATTGCAATATTACCAGCTTTTGCAAAAGTATTTGAACAGATCTTATACAAGAGAATTGGTAATCATATTCAACCAGTTATTTCAGCTAAGCAGCATGGCTTTGTTTCTCAGAAATCCACGGTAACAAACTTAGCACTTGTTACGGACTACATAGCAAATTCGATGGACGAAGGCAAGCAAGTTGATGTGATTTATATTGACTTTGAGAAAGCATTTGACAG
>JAGDQP010047044.1:0-15136 GCA_022664845.1 Lepisma saccharinum
CAGCGAGGAAAGTGTACCATGTTGAAGGTAAGCTTGAATTTGGTCCTCGCCACGTAAAATTACATTTAATAGGAAGTGTTGTTTCATGTTAACCTTCAAGAAATCTGTGTTACATACCAAGGGACGACATGAAATCCAATTTTAACAAAAACTGCCTCTGTGGAGGTGTTCACATTGAAAAGATTTATATAAAGATTAAAAATCGAACCGGAGTGTGTTCTTAAAAGGTAGTTTCGTTAGAATTTGGACATTAAACATTTCTGGCAGAAAAAAAAAGCCCAAGAAACAATACGTTTTGCTGCACGAAAGTAACCAGTTTTGGCAAAAGATAGATAGCACAACTTTAGCTGTCACACCAGGCAAATGCCGAGATGGTATCTTCAACTTAGGTCCTGGCCGACACCTTTCCTTCTCCTTAAAAATATTCGATTTAAATCACTTTGATTGTAACTATACAAATACCTTAAATTTCAGAAGTTTCTCATCCTCAATGAAAATTTTTAATTTCTTCCAGTCGAAAGATGCTTGTTTTCTATAAACGTCCAGAGGGCCAGGGGGAAAATCTGGAATCAATTCATTCGTTTCTTCTGACATGTTTGACTGATTAACTTTTCCTGGCCAATTGGATTGTCTGGAACGATAAAATATACAAATGATGATGAAAAAAAGTAGAAAAATATGTTCCTTACATGCACAGGACAGAAAAGTTAGAGATACACAAACGAAAAAAAATGTATTGATACACAAATTTAGTTGGACTTTGTCGACTGTTGTCATGATTGTATGTGTATACTTCACTAACTTCAGAAAGCGCACCTCTTTTTCCTTTTAATTTGCCTTCTGGTACAGTTTGTAATTTTTGCATCTGTCTGCAGGTGGATTCGGACCTGGAAACTTGAGATTTGTAACCCGTCATTAGAGCGTTGGCGTAATATTCGGGAGGTCGTGGGTTCGATCCCAGCGGCCGACTATCCTGACTGAAGTTTTTCTCAGGTACTCCAGGCAAATGACGGGATGGCACCTTCAATATAGGTCCTGGCCGACACCTTTCCTTTCTCTTATCCCAGCCTGAGCCATAGAAGTCTAAAGACCATAAATAAAATTCAAATTCAAATCACTTCGCTATGACAGCATCCTATAAATGGTTCCTATTTTACCATTCCATTTACGTTACAAGGTTATATTTTCACTTTTGAAGCAGAGACATCCATATAGCAATTGGTGACTGTGCATACGCGATGAGAAGAATTGTTTGGAAGCGTTATGCTCTACATACAGAATAATTTCAATATTACTGACACCGCTAAGAACTCGTACCTTTGGGATTATTCTGTAATGTAATGACCCCAGGCTGACCAAGAGGTTAGCACGGACGCTTCTCGTGTGCGACGTCAGGTATAAATACTGAAGAAGTCCCGTGAACAAAAGCAGTAGTTTGGACACCGCTTTACCAACAATTGTAGGTCCTATCCTTTGAAGATTACTTGCTGTTATTAGGATGTTAATAACAATTTATGATGTGTAATATTTTGACCGGTTTACCCTTTTTATTTTTAGATCACTTACATTTCTGTAACTTAGTAAATATTGCATTACATTACTTGACTCTTTTATTACCTATTTTCTCAGGTTAGACATTTCTGTCTACGTTAACTAAGCTTGATTAGGTTTGTCTTGTTCAGATTCTTTGAGCCTTTTATTACAATGTGATCAGTTCGCCGTTTTTCTTTCTTGCTTGCTTCTGTATCATTAGGTTCGGTTCGGTTAGATTACGCCAATCTGACCATCAATACTCGAAAATGAATGATTTTGTTTAAGTCAATTTATGACTATAGGGTGCCCTTTATAGATGCTTCCCTGGATCGTTCTAAATAGTGAACAATAGGTGAGGTTGCATTGGGTTAGATTAACTTATATTAGTTACTTACATTAATTTTTAACTAGACTTAACACCTTAGCCCTTCCAACCCACAACTGAAACCAATTTACTAAACAGGTGATTTCTCGTCTGAGGAGGGAGTATCCAAAGAGCATCCCTACATATTGTTGCTTGCTATAATACACAAGTGTTTTGGAGTGTTTTCTAGCGTAGTTCCCTCTTCTAGCGTAATTTGTTACTTCTTGTAAAATAGCCTCCTGCTACCCTAACCCTTCAGGAACAAATTAAATTTGCAGTTTTCTAATTTAAACATTAAGAAATAAAACATGCAGTAAATAATATTTAATTTTAATCCCAATTTACGAAACACTCGCTATCTAAAGCATGTCTTCAAGTCAATGTTCTGTTTTAATTTTGAATAGTTAAATGTTTTCTTTGGTCTTAAACATTGATCTATTATTCAAGTCAGGTTCGTTTTACTTGAAGTACATCAAAGGAAGTAAAATTTATAGGAGAAAGGTGATCTTACCAAAGTGTGTAGGAGTGTCGAAACACAAATTAGAGTAAGTTAGGTAGTCATGATCAAGCGTTTTGAGGATGAAACACGTGGGACTATATGTGCTTCCGCCATAGTGGGGGTGGTATACCTATGGAGGACAGGAACTGTAGATAGACCTAACTGTTATTTATCTGTAACTCTTAGAGCAGTAACAGTTATGTAAAAATAACAGAGTTTATCACCTTATAACGGTAATATTGAATGGTATTATGAGTTACTGTTATTTTTCAAAACTAGTAACAGTTATAGTGGAAATAGATGAATCGAAATTGGGGAAAAGGAAATATAACAGGGGTAGACGTGTGAGTGGCCAGTGGGTGTTTGGCGGAGTGCACAGGGGCGACCCAACAAAAACTTTTGTTGTTCCAGTTGAAGTGAGAAACAAAGATACGGTACTCGATGTTATCCACAAGAGAATTTTACCGGGAACAACGATAATCTCTGATTGTTGGAAAGCGTACGACTGTTTATTGGACAATGGGTTCAAACACTTCAAGGTGAATCATTCAGTTGAATTTGTGTGCACTCCAGAGAGCGGCGATCTATACGAGAAAATTCGAGAGCTCATGGGCCAGGACAATATTGCAGTTCAAGCACAGTGCAAGTGGCGTGTTCTCAAACAGTCGTTACCTGTGCAAGGAAGGGAGGAGGAACACTTCGAGGGGTATTTGTGTGAATTTTTGTTCAATCGTAGTTTCAGTACGACGGAAGTCGTTCACGAGTTTCTTGTTTCAGCTTGACACCTGTATCCCTCAAGGAATTAACAGATAAGTGGCAAATGCTTAAATGTAGTGAGTGTCAAAGTGAAAGGAAGGGTCTGAGGGTAGAAGATGCATACATACAGAAGAATAAATATGTAACGTGTTGTTAGGGGAGCGGAGGGCTTTCCTGTCATGGGAGTCATTCATGTTGAGAGAAATGTCAGACATGCCATTCAGAAGTGACGCCTTTAGTATTCCTCCGCGTTTGGTGTAACTAAAGTAAAACTTAACCTTCAAGTCAATGCAGCTGGAGAGTTTTTTTTTTTTTCATTTTTTTAGATAAACAAGGTTTTAATCACAAATAAAAGCGTTCGGTACATTCGTGGTATGTTTTCATTTTATCAAAGCCCGACATTTGATTACAGGATCATTTCCTTGACTTTCTGCTAACATCCGTCAGGGAATCTAGACCTATATTTCATTAGCCGTAACTTTGGCATTACTATAGTAGTGACGCACCAATTTTAAAATCACTAAAACCAAACCAAAATCGATTTACCTTTTCGTAAATTATCTTAAATTACTGAACATACGAACGTGGAGGTTAGGTAAAGTTAGGTGCGGTCATTTATCTTTACAAAATATATTTTGACACATATTCACATTTAGCTTCAGCACACAGGCGTGTTAACTCTCCTAATTCCCATAAAAAGTCGTGTACAATTGTTTCGGGGTCTTTTCCTTTCCTTACATAAATACTCTGCTACATAACCGTCAAAATGCACTTTCCCTCGTCATTTCCATACGATTCAATAACAATAACGCAAGAAATGTCATAATCATCACACAAATACGCCATTTCAACACTGCCTTACCGCCTTCCACATGACAACAACTGTAACTCTAAGCAAAATAGTTCCTTCCGCAACATGCAGTGCGTCCTAAAACATCTTCAAAACCCACTAAAACTATCATTATTCAATTCAAATGTTACCAACATCAATATTTTCCTCCCTTATACTCTCAAACATCACACAATTATCTCAATTCCTCTTGTAAATTTCTAAAAACTGGTGCGTCACTACTATAGTTAACCCGTAACTTTCCAACAAAATTATTACAATCCTAACTGCCTATCTTGGACATAACCATGTTTTCCAGGTATCTTATAGACTCCCGTTCTATAGTTATGCACGAACGAGAATTGAATTAAGCAATATTAATGTATTTGAGAGGACTTCAATTTCTTTGTACAAAAGTCTTATTACCCAATGGATGAATATTTAAGTGATAATTTGTAATTTTTTATGTTATCTGACAACTGTAATGCTTACTATTCGTAAGCTAATGTACAAGCTGAATAAACTGAATTGAAATACATAGAACTTCAGCAATATTTACCCTTGTACTATACCATGTTATAAAGTGAACTCGAATGAAGTTTAGTTCGATGTTAATGTATAATTCTTGAAAAAAATAAAATAAAAAAGCGTTGTTAACAGACATACATAGTGAAAGTTGTAAAACACGACGAATAAGGTCTTATTGCCCTCCTTATTTAAACTGATTGCAGTCTGCACAATGTTTACTTACTCTCCCAAGTTCCAATCAGTGTTGCTAGATGGTCAGTATTAAATTTCTCTATGGAGTATGGACGCATCAAAAATTACCTTTTCTCCAAGAAAATTCCCTGTGCCTAAGTTTACTGCATTTATTATTATTATTGTAAGTAAACATTCTTTAAAAATAACTATTAATTTTGCTGAGCCAAAAATGTCTAAAGGGCATAAACAAAATATCACATTATTCTCTCTCTCTCTTCTTGACTGCATTGATGATCTACTGTGCAAGATTACTGTTTGTGAAGAATACAGAAATGGCCCATGCAAGGTTTGAAATAATAAGGGCCATATTTATGAATCATCCCCAAGAGGTGCGTGGTTCCCAGGAGTATATACTTTCAATACCCCTGGCAGCCACCCACTCTTGGGGGTTATTTATAAATATGACCCTAAATCACTCTAAGGGCTCATTTTCACGAAAGCTTGCGTTGCTTGCGATTTGGGCGAATAGCCAATTGAAACACGTGTTTCAATTGGCTACTCGCCCAAAACGCAAGCTTTCATGATTGAACTTTCCTTATTCTACTCATCATATGTTCTGAAATCATGCTTTTCTTCAAACTGCAAACGATCATGTTTTAACACTCAAAATATTTACATCACAATCCTGTCGTTTAGAGCGTAAAATTAAACTGTTATTATAAAGTTTTATACGAGCACTATAACTAAATTTAAAAAGAACATTTTCGTTCTATATTAACTCCTTCAATTTCATGGTCTGAATCCAGAATTCAGTCTGTTTTTGTTTAAAATTTTACTACCTCCTACCTTTTTCAAAAAGGAAGAGCCTAGAGCACAACATTGTAGCGAATAGTTCATTGTTGGCTTCCTTCCCTTTGCTGTAATTTGACGCTGCATTAAGTGTAGACATTATTCTTGTCTGTGTAGAGCGGTTTCTTATTTCAAGTAACAGGAGCAATATTTGCTACTTCAAAGAAAAAGCACGACGATAAATTATTATTGATGTAATTTTTCACCTCCAAATAACGCTTTGGGTAGTATTACAACTTATTTTAATAGTGCCTATTGAAAGAAATATACTCCAACAAGAACTTCTACATTTGACGGCATTTTAAGAAAACTTCCCTGTTTTCCCTCTCTCCAAATTTTGACAAAATTTTCCCTACGCAGAGGGAAAATTCCCTCAATCTGATAACACTGGTTTCAATTTTTGCACTTCATTCCAGACAGGAAACTTCTCGGGATAGTAATGTGTCAGACGTACAGTGCTGCCAAGAGTTCAAAAGGATACCAACTAGAATTTAGGTAAAAAAAACTAGATTCTCGTAATAACCAACCAAAATTAATTTTGCGCCATTATTATCACGCAAATTACATTAAACAGTGTTGAGTTTGTTATAAATTATGAAGAGTAGGGGACCCTAAAATTATTGGTTGCTGGTAAGCATAGAGACAGTATATAAAACAAAGTGGGTGCTCTCCATATAACTTCTTGTTGGAAAGGTGAAGCCGGTGTGATTGGCCTATCCGCATGCTCATTTAAACACATTAAAAAATTCGTGAAATGTTTTCGCGGAAAACACTGTTAATAACAACTTAGTAATTACAAATCGACTTGAAATGACAAATGTGTACGTTAATAAAGATATTATTCACGTAAATATGAATTTCCAACAAAACATGCCGAGATGATATAGCTTTTCCGATCATGGTTGACATCCATATACGTGCCTGCTTATGTGCCATTAACGAGTAAAAGCTCCCCATATGTGGTGTTATGGATGGCCAAATCCGGATAAAATACTATCCGGACTTACGTACCACAAAGTTGCTTACCTGCCATTGTAAATGTTCATAACCGAACACCATATTTATTGAGTTGTAGTAACTTCTCTACAGATAAAAACTGTTCTTTAGATATGTCTTAGAAGAAGAACTGCTGCTCCACATTATTTTTCCTCTTAAATCTGCGTAAGGAAATAGGTTTGTTTACTTTTTCATCGTTAAATACATTTCTTCTGATGTGAAAAAGGGGATGTTAGACCTTGTACTTAAAGAAAAAGGCAAGACCTGCGTTCTTTAGAAGTCAAAATCAGCTGGACTCCCCTCACTTTTCATGGGTCTTGGTCCTAACTCGGTCCTTATTCATTTCTGTACAAAAATTCCAATACACTTGAGTTCTACGAAGGTTTCGGCAGTTGCTAAGCAAATTTCATGAAAATCGGTGATCCAGGCCTTGTCGACAACGGCTCCCAGATAATGTTTCATCTAGATATTTTGGCCATCCCTAGATTTTTTCATAAAAATTGGATTCGAAACCCTACAAGGAACATTTTCCCAGGCTCTGTGGCCTAGTACTCTGAGGTAGTCGTGAATACAATACTTAGATTTACCGAGAGGTATTACGATGTCTCCTTATGATCCCTGCTCCTAATCCCGAGGGGAACATGGATGTTCCGTCTAAGATGGCCCCGGAGTCTATTTAATGCACTAAATGAAAGCATTTAAATAGTATTAAGGACGGTGAAGTCCCATATAGTAACTGGTCATCTCGATTGAGAGTTTTTATTAAATAATTTTAGTCCAAGAAGGCGAATATCTGGATGGCGCCATCTTTCTCCAGAGCTCACCGTGGTCTGTCCTCTTCCAAGTAATCGAGATAGGTGTTAAAGCTTCCTGCTCAGATTTTTCTTAATATTTAAACGATATAAAAGAGTTTAGTTCCAAGACTGTACCGATCTACTAGATCGATTGATACAGAATTTCAATCAGTTTCACAAAGCAAATGTTGGAATGGTACCTTTCAAGACAGCCTAGACCGCTTCCTTTACAATTTACCGTGCATACGTAGTTCAGCTGGTAGAACATTGTTTTTGTCATATCGGAGATCGTTGGTTCGAATTCGTGTCACTCAATTATCTTCATACCAAGCCCATACCGAGATGGCACCTTAAAGATGGATCGTGGCCACTACCTTCACAACTTCTTCTTCTCGTTGTTAAATATCTCGTGTGAAATCACATCCGTTTGAGATCTATAGATTATTTAATCGGTTCTCAAGGAAGACGCTCGTTGAGAGGCGTCATCCTTCATACTTGAGACGGGCTTAGGGTATATTTATCAATATAGGTCAGAAATAACTTCAGTTCAAAAATGGAACTTTAGTATTTTGACTAAAATTAGATGGAGTTGGTTAAAGTTACTAGGTAACTTGAGACACACATATTTTTTATACCATGCCAAGAATGTTTATTACGTAAGAGTTTGGTAGCTCTTAGTGCAGCTATAAATGAACAGGGTAACTTTGAAGTCAAGCTTTATATTCAGTTGTAACATGCGAGCGTTATAGGCTGCATAGTCATTGGGGAACAAGTTTTGTTAACTATTTACATGTTACAAGGGAAATATTTCGGTTCGAACAGGATTTTTTTTAATAATACTTCATATATGTATTCGTATCCCGATATAGCCCAAAATGATACTAATCTCACAAAAAAATATTAATTTCGCGGGGTGGGATCCGGACCTTCCAGAACCCCCGGTCAGCAACTTCAAAGGCGTAAAATAAAGTGGCATTTGACACCGTGTCCATGGAGTGTGATTTTGAAGGTTGCTCTGTGTGCCCATGTTGATTCTCCCCTCTGCTTTACTCACTTTGTTGAAAAGCCTCACTTGCATTTGTGATGACATATACAGTACTGGACTATCTCTGCCAAACTACTTGTTCTACGGTATTGTGGCTTTGCAGTCTTTGTCAACACTGTAGGGTATGTTCAAGTAGATATTTTGAGTACTAAATGACTGTTCAAACTGAAACTATGGGAGTTCCAAACTTTAACGCCCTCTAGCGGACAAACGAGGCCTTACACGGTTGAATTTCCTTGAAGACATTATCAGCATCGGGGTACGAATACATATAGGAAGTCTTATTAAAAAAAATCCTGTTCGAACCGAATACTTCCCTTGTCAGTACCATTTTGAAAAGCAATTTCGCATGTTTACTTTATTTTTATCTTCTCGTATTTTAAATATTTTCCAAAACAAGCTCTTTCGGACTACCACCAGCGTCATTCTTAAGTTCTAGATGTGAAGTCTAAGGAGCATAGCATGACTTTTGAAAATGAAGCAGCTTGGGATTATGACCATATTGGTTTTCTGAATTCATAAGGATTAAACTCAGTACTTAAGAATCCCGAGACATGTTATAGGTTAATTTTTCATAATGAAACCGTTTTGGGCTGCAGTCAACTTATTAGGTTTTGCAATTCAAGATTTCAAATTTCATAAGGGAACTCAGTACCCTTTGGAACCACCCAAATATGAATTTTCACGAAAGTCGGATGATATTTTGAAACTTGTTGTTTCGGGATGCCGCCATCTTGGATTTCAAAAATGATTCTTTTTTTTTTTAATGAGAATGAAACCGCGTTTTTTAGAATCCTTGGATATGAACATTGAATGGCATTTTAAAATTATGTGGTCAAAAAACTTGAACGTTCCAAACGTTAGAACGAGATTAATTAACAGTTGAACGTTCTACTCCATGAATGTAGGGACGTGAGTAAGCTGAAATGTTTTAAATAGTTACCATCCTTAGAATTGATTTTACCTTATTGTGGTGTAAGAAGGATTCTACAAATTACTAGTACGAGGAATTATTGCTTTCTACAACAAAATTGAGTCAAAAGTTGTAGTGACGGAAATATGCACTGC
This sequence comes from Lepisma saccharinum, assembly GCA_022664845.1. Taxonomy (NCBI): domain Eukaryota; kingdom Metazoa; phylum Arthropoda; class Insecta; order Zygentoma; family Lepismatidae; genus Lepisma; species Lepisma saccharinum. The sequence continues at coordinate 9,436 of JAGDQP010047044.1, forward strand.
GGGAGTCTAGTAGTTATTTAGTCTATGGTCTAGCATTTAGTTCCTACACAGTAAAAAATAGCTGTGTTAATTCAACACAATGTGGTGTCCCAGCGTGACTACCACTTTTGTGTGTTAAATCAACACAACACACGATGTTGATTTCGGTACTGGGAGAAAAACAAAATTACGGCTACAGGTAGATTTGAACATGTGTAACAGTTCACATCATCGTATTTATGCATATTTGTTATTTTCATTGAGTCACTATGAATTTTATCTGAAAATTGGATTAATTAAATCAAAACCGTCTTTTATTTTTTGTTTCATTTTATATCCCGTTTTCATTTTCGGGGTTTCTTCAAGAATAAAAGGACAAACGACAAAAGTTCAACCGGCCGCCCGTTGGAAGCAATTTTGGCAGACAGCGCCTTACAATGGATAATGGCTTCCCTACTTACAAAGAATATGCTACCGTGCATTTTATAGACCTGTAAATGTGGTTGTCGCCGACAAGTCGAGGACTAGGTCTGGAATCAGAAGACACTGTATGTGACCACCGACGAAGAAAGAATCCTGTACATCTTACTTGCAGCACGTACCGATTTTCGCACCTAATTAGACACCAGCAACGGTTTGTCGACTGAAATACACACCAGAATGGCATGTAAACAACAGCAATAGCAAATAGGAATGGATCCTTTTGAAATTTTGAGTGTCAGGAGGAGGAAGAAAGTGGGTCATCCCGGAGACGAGGGCAAGGCTGGATTTTCGAAGGGCAGAGCAGTTAAAGATCTCGTCGACGTAACTTCGAGTGAAGCGTGATTCGGTAGTCACACATATCTATCTATTTAATAATTATTTTTACGTGTTAAGTTACTAATTATCATGAGTGGCTAAATCGCGTTTAGTGCGCCCTAATCTTCGAATAACCTTTTCATCAGTTTGCTTCTCCGTGTTGATTCCAGTTTTCTTTTTATTGAATATGTTTACTTGTCGTGTTCAATACGTTGGTACAAGCCGAAAATTGAATTGTGTAAATGAGAGTGCATCTGGACACAAACTCAGCATCTGTGTGTGTGGACCAGAATGGTCAGTAACAACGAGCCTCAAGCCTCAGGTGTGGAACTATGCTACAGCGGCTCACAAGTTATATTGGTGGACATTAGAAGGAGCAGGATCCAGGCCAGAGAGTGTCAAAGTATTTATTTGGAGGTTTCAGGACAATCAGGTAGGATCTAACAAATTATCATTATATTGTTGCGTCATATATGCAAGGGCCAGACGCAGATTCAAGAAACTGCTTATTTGAGGAACCAGAACTGTCAATCCGTGGGGGAGTAAACTCTCCAAAGTCACAATGTTGATATCCGCACCACATTTTCTACTTTCTTAGTCCTATTTTGTCCCCGGACATTACCTGAACAATTGCAGCAACGCGGCAATAAACTTTCGGGATAGAACTGAGCTTTTGGGTCAGGAACGCTATCATTCCGGCTTATGCCGACGCAGACGATTTGGAGGAACGTGATGTCAAATCTGCTTTTGGTAAATGTTTCTGTGATTTACCGTGTTCTAGAGAAACCATTCAAACAATTATTTTGACAGATATAATGAAATTCTATAAGTGTTTAACATTATCTCTCTCTATATATCTAAATATAAAGAAAGTGGTTTACTTGCCAACTTGTAAAAAAAAATAAATCAAAATGATTATTCACACGATCGTCAGCTGCACCAAGTAATCTTTTAACGAAGTTCATACGCCAGAAATCTTTATTTATCCATTATATTGTGATTAGTTTTCTTAAAGTAGCCAAGGTAAATTTCATATAATATCGTAACGATTAAGTAATGTGTTTTGTTTGTGTATCTGATATATTCTAGTGACCTGAAATTTATGAGTATTGCTTTCAATTGTTTGTTAGTGGGATCTCCATCCCAACCGTGTAAACATTGTATTTTTCTTGTCATTTGTCTCTCCCTAACGGAAAAGTCAGCTGGAGTAGTGCAGTGTATTTGGGGGCGTGGCCCACTAACATATTTGTCACCTGTCAAAATGTTATAAAGAAAAATATATTGTATGCATTTTTATCTAATATTTTCTGAAATATTCACAAGTTTCATAGCAGGCCTAGCTATTCCGTATTATACTTTTTTTTATTACAAAGATAATAAGAACGAATAAATAGAAATTAGCTCAAAGCAGAGCAAATGTCAATCAGCTGATTCCCGCAATATACGTGTTTAATTTTGTCCTGCAATTTGCATCATGTCGTCGAGTGTATTTTTTTTATGCCGCGAATATTGGCCAATATTTGCAATAAGTATGTAGTATTTAGAAACGATAAGTTAGATTTCTATAGAATAAAGTGTGCTTAGATTTAAGAGTATTTTACCTACCTATATATATATACTTCTCAATGCAATGTGTTTTTAAAAAAGGTTGTGTATTTTTTTTTATTATTATTGTGTTTAAGTCAGTCTGTCAGCGGAGACGGCAAACGGTGCCGCTAACCTACTTCGTTTGTTCTTCGCATCCCCTAATTAAGCTAAAGTCAGCCAGTAGCATGCAAGTCACCCCACTATCGTTTCAGATTTCTAATTCCCAACTTTCAAAGCTCACCCCATAATTTATTTTATTGTTTTTCGTATTTCGTTAAAATCTTGCTCCAATCTTCTAACCAATTAAATTCGTAGGCAATTTTGTTTTTCTATCTTCCCATCACTTATGAGTAATGCATATGTAATTGAGTGACTAACGGGTCGATGTCAATTTTTAAAAGTACTATTAAGGGTTGGATCTATAATATTGTAATAAAAACACGCACGTGTAATAGTCTGTAAAATGTCTAAAACGCCTTCTAGCCACATAATGTGTAATTTAGCTCTTTGTAAACCTTTTCTTTTATGCCGATTGTACCTTGTACGTAGGAGCGTATCGGATCATATTGAGCCCACTAAACAATACAGTATTATTGTTATTTTGTTTCCCCTCAGTCTAGTTGCAAGGCAACCAAAGAACAATTGAACTGCTTTTTTTTTTTTTTTTTTTTGTAAATATCACTGATGATATCATAGCGGTCATGTCGAGACTATATTACACTTTTACTTTCTGTATTTTCTAATAGTGCAGAAGAAGCTATATCAATGTGAAACATGCTTACAAATATAACATTAAGTCAGCTACTTTATAATAAGTGTATTGGCTAGAAGAAGAAACGTGTAATTTCTATGATATGGGCAAATAATTCAATGTCTCAGGCTGTCATGTAAAACTTTTACTATCTCTCAAACTGGAGTCAAGAATGTAATTATACTAAAAAGTTGATTTTGTTCACTTTCCAACAAATCCGCCAGGGGATTCCATCCTCTGGTACTTCTTTGTTTTGTTATTTCTATTGTTTTTTTTTTCTTATTTGAGTATCTTATAAAGTTTATTTGCTGTTATCTAATTCCTATGTTTCATTTCAAAATTCGTAAGGTTATCCCAGGTCAATTCAATTTTGGTATAAGTGTAATTCTCAGTCACACAGGACAGGAACATAGAGTACTTTTTTTCAGCCCTAGAGAACCAAGGAGCACTTCGTCGTTAGAGAAAACTCTTAGGGATGAGTCTTGCAAATTCCATCGCCGGTAACTGGATTCGATTCTCATACATACACCTTTCTCTTTATAGAGGCGCAGAATATCCGATTGATGGGGGGAACAGGACGCATTTTATTATGTCAGTTCTTCATATGGGCAGTGGTGGTGGAACTTGTGACGACTACTCCCGGTATCAGAATTTATTTTGTATTTTTATCATTGAAAATTTGAGACATCCCGATCCACTCTCCTCTCTCCCTCCATAACATCCTATTCGTTCAACCTCCCTAAAGCCCTGGAGCCGTTCTGGGGAGTTTGAATTGAATTTTGTCTCGAGTAACATTTATTAAGACCTTCCTAACAGTAATTGTAACCGCCTGTGATTGCTTGCTCCACAAGAGAAAGCAGAGGTTATACATGGGTTACTCAGTTAGAAGACGAGCGTCTTACCGACTTAACTAAATCGTCAGGCAGAAACAGTACTAGATTGAAACATTAGAGAGGATAAAAAATGATGCTGAACCCCAAACACAAATAAAGTTACTCTCACGACTTATGCCATGATTTAATCACTTTTCTATTGGTCAACTAGGGATTACAATCCCCATTTACTGAGAATATGTTCCATTTCTATGAGAGCAAGCACAGCATTTGACATGTTATGATAAGAAAGCAGTAATGCTGCTCAAGTGTTTGGCTGTCGCCATCTTGCTTGCTTTCATAGAAATAGAATATTCTCAATGAATGGGAATTCTGGTCCTCAGCTGACAAATAGGAAGTGATTAAACCATGGGATAAGTCGTGCAAGTAACTTAGTTGTTTTGGGGATTCAGCAACATATATTTGATCCCATTCACTGTTTAAATCTATAGTGTAGTCGTTTAATTCAAATGTTCAGTAAATATCGTTTGCATACACTACATTTTATATCTGACTGTATAGCGAAGTCTGTAAGACGCTCGACTTCTAACTGAGCAACCCATGTTCAAATCTCACTGCAGCCATATTTTTTTTCACAGTACCGAAATCAACACCGTGTGTTGTGTTAATTTAACACACAAAAGTGGTAGTCACGCTGGGACACCGCATTGTGTTGAATTAACACAACTATTTTTTGCAGTGTATTCACCTTATATTTATGGACTAAATAGTCACAGTTTAGACTAAGCCTATCACATCTGTTCCTCAGACATGTCACGGCTTAATCATAACTGTCTGCCTGGTCCATAGAGTTAGGAATATAAATAGAGGGAACCTTAGGCTGTTTTGTTGGAGAGAGGAATGAAGCCAAGAGACGGAAGGGACGAGGCATTTCGGCCATATTAACTGGCCCCATATTTAGAGACCCTCTTTTCGGAGTATTGCCTCTCTGAGGTGCACTCATCCTCCTATCGAAAAAGGCAATCCTCACAGTACTCGGTATAGAGGGACTCTAATGGGGCCACACAAAATTGCTGCCGATGAACCGTAACTTAGCTTCATGTGACGTCATGTATGTTCTCTCTATTTTCTTCCTAACTCTATGGCCTGGCCGATAAAAATAATTTAAACAAAAAGCTAAACGCTAGTTTTTATTCAACTCCCGCGGTACATTCTTCCGTGACTGTACCTAATATTGGTGTATTTGAAATGTCTGAAAAAGACTTTACGAAGATTATAAGGAAAGGAATGTAAAGTATTCTTTTTTCTTTGTATCTTATATGTGAGACGTTTTTAAAGCTGGCTAGTCCCCACTGATTGCAGTGATGCCTCCAGACACCCCCTATGTGGGGATATCACCCCCCAAATCCTTGAGAGCACCCCCAATTTTAAAAATATTCGATCAAAAATTGATAAAAACAGCGCAAAATTCCACTTACACCTTCCCAATTTTCACTTTAAAACCCCCAATTGAAAAACCTGGCGGAATCCCTGACTGATCGCAATAAAATAAAAGTGGCATCATTCTTTGTTTTAAATAGTTCGTAGTGGTTAATTTCCAATTTCCTATAATAAAAAGATACAGGAGTGGAGAACGCAGTTCGTTGCATTTAAGATTGCACTTTAAAAAGTAAAAGCTTTTCTTTAAGTATTCTAGGAAATGTCTACGACCTCCCACATTGTTCCTTCATTATCTGTGGACAGTTATAAATAG
>JAGDQP010047045.1:0-15136 GCA_022664845.1 Lepisma saccharinum
TACACATTTCCTGCACCTACAAATCGGTATAAATATTGTTATATTTCAAGCTCTCGTCGTTTGAGAAAACGAAGGTCACTAAGACTATTTTTGCTCAACAATGTATTTTTGTGTGCTGTTCCCAGTGACTCATTACAATCCGGTTTTTAACTGCCATGATCGTCATTCGGAGCTTCCAAGATGGCTATTTTTCGTTATAATTCAGATTCCATCAACTATTTTAGTGATTCTAGCTCAGAAATGCATACAATCAGCAACTTGTCCCCGTACCCTGTCACTCACTAAATATCTCTGCTAAACGTGTAACAAAAACAGTGCGTGTAGACCTGTTGGTTTCCAGCCGGTACGCTGGTGAGGTTTTGTGCACCACATTTTCTTCAATTTTTAGCCCACTTTTTTTTTTTTTTTTTAAGTATGAGGTTTAGGCCCAAGTGGACCTCATTTTCGGAATCTATGGATAAAAGTGTACTAGAGAGGGTCTTTTCGGGCCTCTGCAACCATTTATGGCTGCACAGGATGAAGCTAAACTTGCACTTTTGTCAGTTAGCTCACCTAGCCTGAATAACGGGGTATTTTCTGGGGGGTACTTGCTATAGGCCATACTGAGCTCGAACTCTGTATCTGCTCATTTCCAAGACAAACCTTTCAAAAAAATTTCGCCGATCTCTAAAATCTGGCCACTTGGCGGGGAATGACCCAATTGGTCTTGTCGCACGTTATCATATAGTGCCGTATGTTATACGTGCATGTGATGGGAATTAAAAATGCGTCATAATACAGTAAGTATATTATGCAACAATAAATAAATAACAATTCACTAATGCATTTTACGACCATATTCTATTCTTATACCCAATCAGTTGATGTTTCTTAGTGTGCGAAGTAAACTTTTTATCCAGGAGGAAGGGGGGGGGGGAAACATAACACACGGATTTCAACAGGCAATCTACATATATAGTCCCATCTACTCTAGACCATCCTATATAGTCCCATCTAGTCATTTTCCCGCCTCCATAACCTGGCCACACTGTCACCCTGCATCCTGCTGACAATATGGCGTTTCCTTAACACCAGTCCCGCACCTGTCCGCTCTGTCTAATTCCTCTCCTAACAGTCGAAAACGCTAGTGCGAAACGTACTAATTTTCTATAGCGTTTGTAAAGTTCGTGTGCTCCTATCTGAAGATTTCACTCTGGAAGTATCCTATTTCTACCTTGTTTATCATCTTATTATATATATATATATATATAGAGAGGGGGGGGGGGGGAAGACATGCAGTCCTATTTTCCAATAGGCGGTTACTAAATCAAACCAGTCATACTAAATTATTACCATTAAACTACTTCATAAACGTCACAAAAGAAGCAGCTTCCAAATAGGCTTCTTAGCTGCTAGTAAAATTTCATATACGGTAAAATTTCATGTCACTTCCATGAAAATAGTTTCAACTTCCGCCAATGAAAAATGTTCCGATTTTCTATCTAATCTCGATCAAAACCTCTTCTAGGGGGAAGAAATTTATCCCTGACAGGGACAAAAAATGAATTTATCAGGTAGGGAAACTTATTTTCCAAGGGGAGAAATCCCGGGCATCCTCCCGCTAATTCGCTCACTGTCCTTACTCAGAGATTTAATTCAATATGAATCTGAAGCAATATTGTACTTCTTTTGTTTCTGAAAATATGCGAAGTGAGAACATAACATATATGGTGTAGGTAAACAAAAATTAACACTATTTAGAACGTATTCATTTGAGTTCCACGCATTTTTTATAGACTTGAAATATACCTTGTTGCCTCCCACATATTTTCAATTTCATTCACAATAATAGAACAAGATTTTCTTCAGAAACGTATTCCACAAGAACCTACATTTTCGTGAATATGAGTGGCATCTTGCTTTAGCCAATAACTACTACTCCAAAACTAAACCTTGACTCAAGGCTATCCCTAGAATTCTCTCGGTGGGAGGTATAGCGACATAAAACAAGCACTATCGAGAAAACTAGCGTAGATACCTAGGTTATCCCATTACTTTGCTTAAGTTCAACCTTTAGTCATTTCTCTTGACTATTCATATTTATTTTTCGTTTCTGCAATATGAAATGCCTTTGGCGAAATGTTGCCACCTTTACAAATTTATACGTGAAGTTTATACGTGGCTGCACAAATGTCTTTAGAAAGTAAATAACTATTTTCTCTATCATTTCTTACCAGCTGAGACTAACAGCTTCCACTCACGCCCCAAAATATTCCCAAACCACATTATGATCCTGACCAGACCAGAACTGAAACACATTCAGCCTCTCCTCTCAAGCTTGACAAATGCAACAAACCCGGCTGCAGAACCTGTACCATTTCTGATCCAACTCTGTCTGCCGAACATTCGGTCACTCTCAAAAGATACTCTTTCCGGAAGTTGCATTTTTCAACTTTATCTACCTCTTAGGCTGTAATCTTTGTCCCACGTCGGAGAAACCTCTAACTATCCACATCAACAACCAACTTTACTTCCCCAAATTGTTATCACCTCATCGCCCCTTACCAGAACACACTTCATATCACGGCCACATCTTTTATGAAACCTACCGTGTCAGTGTCCTAAAAATTCTCAATCATGATTCACCCGCCCACGTTTAGGAAGAAATGGGAGCATCCGTACATCTCTGACCATTCCTTCAACCTTCAATCCGGCTTCAACTGCATCTAATTCCCTGCAGTTCACTTTTCCTTCTTTCCACCTTCCTTCCTCTCATTCCAGACGTTCTTTATTAATTATATTTTATTATTATTATTATTTCCCTTCGTAAGATAAAATTAATTGTATTGGCGGTAACCGCACTATGACAAACGCCTGGCCCGTATTTCCTTCATCTTTCATTTATTATTATTAGTATTATTTCCGCCTGCTGATTCTTTACACTCTTATTCCTTTAGGAATCCTCTCACCAACTGCCGGTTACCTTCGCCTCTCCACTTTGTTCGCCATTTAGTGCTTTTTCCTGTGTTATCTGATTTCAGTTGTAACGTGTCCGCCACGCCTTTGGCGAAACGTTGCCCCCCTCTCTGTGTGTATGAAGTCCCCTTAAACCTACCACCTTCTCTTAACATGTTATTGTAAGAACCACTATTTTCTACGTCATATAAACTTATATATATATATAAAATGATAAATGGTAAAATAAGGTAGAAACCATTTAGGTGGAGCCTAGTTGGCGAGACTGTGTACATGCGATACCGCCTGGTTTCTGCAGAGAGAGTCCAATTTGGATGTGCCGAAATATTTCCAGTGTCGTCAACCATTCATAGCCCCAGTAGTTCCTGAATTCAAAGTTGTCGATTATCCCCATTAGTTACCTCAGACAAATGGAATCTCCCTATGTCAGACCCCGTTCATCTGATCAGGATGCCCTATGCGAGTTTGAATTACTCTGACCGAAACCTTTCCAAAGAGAGCTTAACCACCTTCCTGGTCCTAGTATTTCCTGCGTTGAAATTTGTTGTCGGACAGAAAGACAGACAGAGAGCGGGTATATGAGGCTTTCCTACTAAAAGGCCTGCTTTAGCTGCTAAAACAGAATGTAATATATATCTCCCCCCTAAACAACTGGACCGTGCCCGTAATCACCCTAACTCCAACCGACCTCCCCGCGAAGCTTTCTCCGCTCCCAATCTTCTCACCACCCCAGCCTTCAAGTCCTCCAAAAGCTCCTCAAAGTCACCTAAAACGGAAAGCGTTTTCCCGTCATTCCCAAAATAGTCTACCGCAGACCTCCGAACCTCTACACTATTCTCAACAGAACTGGATCAATCACGCTTCCTCCCCACAAACCTAGCAAGTGCAACAGACCCCGCTGCAGAACCTCTCCTATTTTTGATTCCAGTCTGACCTTCCTACATCCTGTCACTCACAAGACGTACTCTTTCCGACACTCCGGCAGTTACATATCTTCCAACCTCATTTATCTCTTATTCTGCAACCTATGTTCCACCTGTTATGGGAAATTCCAGGCCTTAATATTTCAATTGTGTACTTTCTAAATTTCCCTAACATTTTGTTCTATGTTTCAATTTGAATTTAATATTTGGTTAAAAAGTTCAAGAAATTCTATGCATCAGTTTTTTTAAAATCATGATGCAGTTTAATAATTTGTGTTTGTAGTAATATCCTTTTTTTTTCAATCTATGTATGTGTAATTTTGTACTGTGGGTTTTAAAACGCCTGCTGAAAATTCATTTTCTGTATAGCTAGGGAATGAGGCCGAAGTTGTTTTGGTATGTTCCGAACGGCATTTGGAATAGAAAGCTTGTGCCGCGAAGAAAGTGCGGGATGTTACTGAAAGGCCATTGGCTGTGTTTTCTTAGTAGGGTGGGATGAGGACTCGTTTTGTGTGCAGACAGGCGGAGAAAGAAAGCGGGAAGTGGTTGTTTGGTGTTTGAGTGAATTGGTCGTGTGCGGATGGAGCTGCGTTAAATGTAGATAACAGGGAGGATTTGTTTGCCGGGGCCGCTCGGAGGTCCGAAGCTTGAAGCATCAGGTTTTTTCAAGTTCAAGAAAGCAATTATTTTTTACTGTTATCCAATACAATGTTAAAGCAAGCCTGTAAGTTGGTACATACATTCTTAAAGCGTAGAGCGGAAAGGCAAGAAAGAGTTTGTTTTTTTTCATTGAAAATGTCAGTGTGGCAGTCAGTAGATTAAAGTTTGGGGGATGTAAGGACGGAAATGTTCCTGGTATGGGTGTCCAATCGGGGGCCTATACCAGGGATTTCAAATTTGGGGGAGCTGGCTAGAGGAAGATGGGAAGTCGGAACGAGTTCTGCGTATCCTGGTTCTTCTTCAAAACAGAACTAATCCCAAACTTGTGAATATGAGAGAAGTATAAAAGCGGGACTGGCTGCGCCGTTACGTCAAATTATTGCTGGCGATAAGTTAAAGAGACATTCTTGGACGCTGTGTGTGCGTGGTTGTAAGAAGGCTTGTAAGGACAGATGGAAATCTTGTATTGGTTTGTTTGTATCTTTCACGATTAGTTTGTGTACGGAGTCCTCAGCCTTCATAAATTAAAATGAAATTAAGTCGAGACGGCCTCAAAATCAATATAAGGTCAGTCATAGACAGATGCTGATTATATAGGCCTAGCGAGAATAAAAGTGCTCTAATATTTTAGACCTCAGAAGTTATAAGAGTAGGCGGGGTAAAATATTATGTTCCCTCGTCGGAATTTTAGTATACATATCTTAGTTCTTCATGTCTATAAATAATAAAGTTATTAGTACCTTTGAATCGTTCCACAGTGCGAAGTTTTATTTAACGTGAAAGTGGAACGTGCCAGCTGAAAATTCTGGTGTGTGGATGAAATTTTATTTCCGTTAGAGAAATGATCAAAAGGAGACCAGAATATATTAAGAGAGTAATTACTTCCGATTAGACAATAATTAATTTGATCGTTGTTACCGTAGACCTCTATCGAACTCTGTCCGTTACAGTTAACTTTAGTTTGAAGTGACAGAGAGGTCAATGGTTTGGGTATACGGAATAGTCGTAGTACGAAAAGTGTATAAAAAACGGTAACACGCCTTCTACGTTGGCGAAACCCAAACTCCTCTCCCAATCCGCATCAACAACCATTGCAACTCCTCCATATCACAGCTTCCGCACCTCCCCATACCTGAACACACTTACTATCACGGCTCACCTTTGACGAAACCTTTCGAGTCATAATCCTGAACCCTAACTCAACTGCCACTGTTGGAAAGAGATGAGAGCAGACGTACGTCTCTAACCTTTCTGCGAATCATGAAGCCAGCCTCAACTGTCTGTAACTCCCTGCAGCGCAGTGTCGTCGTCTTCCTTTCTCTTCTTCGTTCCGTCTCTGGTTGTACTTTTATTCTATTTTTCTATATTGTTGCTTTGTTCTCCACTTTATCTTTATTATTATTTCCCCTCCCCTCTGATTCTTCACCCTTTTATTCCTTCAGGAAGCCCCTTTCCTGCTCCTAGTAACGTTCACACTGCCTTCTCCATTTGGTGTTTTCTCCGACCCATCTCTCGCCTCCACAACCTGGCCACACTGTCACCCAGCATCAGTTGGCAAAATAGCGTATTCTTAACGCAAGTCCCGCTGTCCGCTCTGCCCATTTTCTCTCCTACCATGTGAAAACTCTTTTGCGAAACGTAACCGCTTTTCCTTTGTGTCAGTGAAGTTCCTGTACACCTATCTTGGCATTATAACATGCAAGTACCTTTTCTACCATATATATACAGGGTGTCCATAAAGTCCGTTGCCACCCCGTGTATCTTCGAAACGACTGCAAATATGAGCAAACGCAAAAACACGTCCTTCATTATTTTGAGGGGTTTGAATTTTGAGCTATAAAAGTTCCACCCCATACCCCGCAAAGCGGGGTACGGAGAGTCAACTTGAAAATTTCAAATAGCAAAGAGGGTCAAGTAATATATCGTTTGAAAGGTCTTGACAAAATAAATATTTTGCCGAAAGTTTCAAGTCGCTATATTGACCCCATATAAAATGGCGGTGGTCACATTTTGTGTCCATAAAGTCCGTTGCCACCTCGTGTATCATAAAAACGACTGGAAATATAAAAAAACGCAAAAACAGGTCCTTCATTATTTTAAGGGGCTAACATTTTGAGCTATAAAAGCTCCACTCCGTGTCCCCTAGGGAGAGTAAACGGAGGTCAGAGTCTACATGAAAATGCTAAATGACAAAAGTGGTCGAGTGATACCTAGTGTCAACGGGTTTGACACAAGAAATAATTTGGGGAACCTTAGAATTTCAAATGGAAGTAAGATGAATGTTCTAAAACGAAACTTCTATTCTTCACTCAGACAGCGAAAGGTCTAGAAGTTACTGTATCTAACTGTTTTCGAAGTTCTAGCGTACCCACAAGTAAGCTGCTATATTAGTCCATGGTTCTGTAATGCTAGGAACATTTCGAAATATTTTCTTTTTCTTTAATTTTCTTTATGAGAGTTTGCTGATGAATGTAAATTGTCAATGTTATGAAGAGGTTCCAAATTGCTGACAATGAGTTTCCCAGAGTGTTCCTATGTACATATGCCTTAACCACAGTTACACTTTGCTGATTAAAGTTTCGGAGATACACGCGTTGAAGTTACTTATTTATGTAGAAACTATTTAGGAACATGCTGGAAAACTTATTGTCAGCAATTTGGAACCTCTTCACAACATTGACAATTTACATCTATCAGCAAAGACTCAGAAAGAAAAGTAAAGAAAAAGAAAATGTTTCGAAATGTTCCTAGCATTACAAAACTATGGGACTAACATAGCAGCTTACTTTTGGGTATGTTAGAACTTCGAAAAGAATCATGACAACAACAGTTAGATACAGATTTTGCTGTGAAGAGCAACTTCTAGACCTCTTGCTGTCTGAGTGAGGAATAGAAGTTTCGTTTTAGAACTTTCATCTTACTGTCATTTGGAATATGGAACAATTTGAAATTTTAAAGTTGTCCCAAATTATTTCTTGAATCAAATCCGTTGACACTAGGAATCACTGGACCACTTTTGTCATTTGACAATTTTACGTAGACTCTGACCTCGGTTTACTCCTCCTAGGGGACACGAAGTGGATCTTCATAGCTAAAAATGTTAGCCCCTTAAAATAATGAAGGACGTGCTTTTGCGTTTTCTCATTTCCCAGTCGTTTCGAAGATACACAGGATGGCAACAGACTTTATGGACACGAAATGTGATCGCCAACATTTTGGATGGGGTCAACATAGCGATTTGAAACTTTCGGCAAAATATTTCTTTAGTCGAGACCTTTCAAACGGTATATTACTCGACACCCTTTGCCATTTGAAATTTTCAAGTTGACCCCAATTTGGGGGGTGGAACTTTTATAGGTCAAAATTCAAGCCCTCAAAATAATGAAGGACGTGTTTTTGCGTTTGCTCATATTCGCAGTCGTTTCGAAGATACACGGGGTGGCAACGGACTTCATGGACACCCTGTATATGTAGTTTTGGAGGAAACTACAGTATGAACTCTCTGTAATTCGAACTATTGGTTGATTCGAACAGAAGTTTAATTCCCTTGAAATTCCCACTGAAACCAATGTCAAAAATTCACATGTAATTCGAATTTTCAAACCTCTTATTTGCATAATTCGAAGTCACGATTTCATTAATTTCAAAGGAAAGGGAAACAGTATTCCTGAATTCCAATGAATCAAACATGTACTCAACGATCTTTTAATGGCGGCGAGATAGGAAAGAGTAGAATGCAGTTTCAGCTATCCAGAGACAATCGTAGACAAAAATACTGTTTGCTTGCAGTCTTCCCTCTCTGCTCAATCTCGTTGGATGGTCTACCCCTTTTGTGTGCAGATGTACGTCCTTAAACCCTCCTTCAGTAGCCGATGTTTTGAAAGAAATGTGGAAGTCTTCTTCAATGCACGGAGTTCACACGATACATCAAATCGAGATTTTGTTAGCCGTGTCAAAAGAAACAAGCCAAAGGAAACATGAATCACGAGGTAACTATGTATGAGATTTTGTGTGTTAATACATTAGCTAAAGTGCATTCATTTACATACAATCAGGTTGACGGGCAATTCACACAGACACAAGAAGGTGGTAACGTTTTTGCCGAAAACGTGGTCACATAATAGAAGTGGAAAAGAGCAGAGATGAGTGGGGATAAGGAGCGGGCATTTGCCAACTGAAACCAGGAAACGGAGTGGTAAAAAAAATACTAAATCACGAAGGAAGTGGGGAGGTAACTAAGTTCAGTGAGAGGCTTCCTGAAGGAATAAGAGGGCAAAGCATCACCTGGGGGAATAAGTAAATAAAAGATGCAGAGAAATAATAATGACAATAAAAATGATAAAAAATGAAGGAATGAGAGGAAGGAAGCACCGAAAAAGAACTGGGCTACAGGTAATTCCATGAAGTCAAGGCCGAGTTCATGATCAGCAAAGGGGATGGAGAGGTATACGTTCTCCCATCTCTTCCTAATTGTGGCCGATGAATTACAATTGAGAATTTTCAGGGTACTGACACAGAAGGTTACAGAGGCTGGGGCGGGGAAAGATGTACAGATGAACATGAGAAGTGAATAAAAGGGATATGCCAATTTTAGAGTCAGTCAGTTTTCTTCGCCCTTTCAAACAATGACAAATTCAGCGCTGTATGGCTCATCTGTGTCTGACTTGTAGTTCCTGAGATCTAGGCGGGCGTGGTACAAATGGAAAATGCTAACCGAATGAAAAGGACTTGCTCGTTTCACTCGAAGTCATAGCTTTCCCACCCTTTCAGACCATAAGGTCGAAAAGCTTGACTTGTAGTTTCTGAGATCTAGGGGATCGGGCCGTACAGAGAAGATAAGTAATATAGCTTTCCCTATGTATCCGGGTGCTCTAATCAATTCCGATGCAGAACCTGTTTCATTATGTATCATAGTCTGACCTTAAGAGCATCCCATCACTCGTAAGACGTACTTCGTCCAACTTATTTACCTCTTACGCTGTGGCCTATGTTCCGCTTTCTACGTTCGGGAAACTCAGACACCTCTGACCATCCACGTCAATAACCATCGTTACTCCTTCAAACCAGAACT
This sequence comes from Lepisma saccharinum, assembly GCA_022664845.1. Lineage (NCBI taxonomy): Eukaryota > Metazoa > Arthropoda > Insecta > Zygentoma > Lepismatidae > Lepisma > Lepisma saccharinum. The sequence continues at coordinate 9,610 of JAGDQP010047045.1, forward strand.
ACCTCATCCCTCCACACGCCAACATTATTCACAATACGACCGTACTTTTGACGGAACTTTCCGTGTCCGTATCCTGAAACTACTTAATTCTGATTCACCTGCTAAAGTTAGGTAAGATGGGAGCAACCATATATGTCTATCCTCTCTGCCAACGATGAACTTGATCCTAAATGCATGTTGTCAACTTAGCCACTACTGGATACCACTCCTATCTACATCATTCCATGTTTTTTGATGTCATTGGTGAAACAGGGAGCCACCTTGTCTATTTGTGTGCACTAATTAACATTGAAACGAATGTCAACATATTTCGAGGTTGTCCCTCATCTTCAGTAGTAGAATGAAGAGATTCAAGATGGCAAATTTCGTACTCGTATAGAAGACAATCGACAAAGGTCTTACGTGCGCGCAAGTGTTGCTGAGAGCTGGGATTTTTGTGTTGGTAAGTGAGCAGAGTGCAGAGGCAGTCAGCCAAACTTGAAGCCAGGAAAGGAAACAGGAAATGATATAGAAATTACTGATGATGAAGAAAGAACGGAATTTTACTGAAAGTAATTTCGTCTCTATTCGAAAGTGTAAAATAAGATAGAAAAGAAAGTTTACTTTCATTTCAAAGACATGCAGGCAGGTGTACACAACTGGACACAAATAGAAAGAATGAAAACATTTCACGAAAGGATTGGTCACGGTCAGTAAAAGATACGACGATTATGTATGCAAGGTGTTCCAACAAACAGACTTATTTTCTTATGGCTATTATCTGGTTATGAGACGCACAAGCAAGACCACACTACAACCCAAGTATTCAAAATGGCGTTCTACTTGAAATACTGACAAGTTGATGGGTTTATTACTTGACCTAACGAAAATTTCCACGCAGCTAGGAATTTGTGGTAGTACCGAGAGATTGTAGTTCACTTGGTAGGCCACTGACTTCACATCCGAGGGGTTGTGACTTCGATTCCAGCGGCCGACAATCCTGACTTAGGATTTCTTCCTCCGTGAATTTTGAATTTGAATGTTATTTATGGCCTTTAGGCATCGAAGACTCAGGCCCGTATAGGGGAGGGGAAAGGATTCGGGAAGGTGTCGACCAGGGCCTATATTGAAGATTGCATCCCGGTATTTCCCTTGTGTGACAGGAAAAATCCTGGAAAACCTTCAATTAGGATGGTCGGCCGCTGGGATCGAACCCACGACCTCCCAAATGCTACGCCAATGCTCTTCTTTCTCCAGGATGGCACCTTCGACTTAAGACGTGGCTGGCTCTTTTCAGCATCCTTGTCGTACCCTATCCCGGCTTGTCATAAATGCCTCAAGTCCAAAAATCCAATTTCAAATTGTGGCATGTTTGTGAAAATTGTTTATAACGTCTCAAATCGTCATTATCACCTTAAGAAGTTCAAGTGACTTATTAATGACATATTCAGATAGAACGAATTGGAATGAACTTTATTGAAGACCTTTAGTCAACTCTGGCTCAGGTCGAGCGGAAGATAATGAGAGAATTGGTGGAATGAAGAAGACAGTGGGAAGAAACAGGTGAACCTCGAGAAAATCCATGCATACGGTATTTGTCTATCACAAAACCCTATACTTATTTTGCATAGTAACCGGAATTTCGGAAAGGGTCCATACGTTCTGATCCCTCCCCTTGACTACACCACTGACGAAGGTTGATCGAAAATGGCACCCCCACGCCACGAGTAATAAGGATAAGGACACATATCAATATGTCAATATTTAAAATGAAATTTTATTGCGATTGCTTGGATTGTTGTGTTGAGTTGCTTGAGTATCTCATAACCGTATAATAACCAGTGTTCGGTTTTGCCAGGAGGAGGGGGGGATACCAGTTAAAACTGTCTCGGTTGATACCCAGACAGTTAATGTATCAACACAAGCAGAGTCTGATGTGCATGAAGATCCTCCGAAGTCTCCCAAAGGATCAGAGACTTGTCGCAATATGCCGACACAGTCAGGGACAAAAAACACCTGTTCAGAGCACTAGAACTTCACGTGTTAAGACATAAAGTCTCCAAATTAGCACGAACTTTGCCTCTCGCTACAAGCATTAAGACTTTGACGAACGTTTTGGCTGCTCAATTAGGTCAGGAAGAGTCTACACATACTATCGATGAACCAAGTTCCTCTTTGACTTCAGACCTGATTGAGGACAAGCTAATGGATATGGATTTTGATCTCGTGGGTAGGAAAGGGAAACCGAGATATAAACCTAGACTTAAAAGGTAGTAGTTTCACTAGTTTTGCACAAAATTTTATGATTTGCGTTTATATTATCATTCTGCCCCTTAGCTTTTAAGTTTTATAGTGTAGCTTTGTTTTATCTTGTCAAGGCCCATTTACAGCCTTCCTCGTTCTAATTTGTTATACGAAAGACTTTATACACCTTTCGTACGTCTTAATCGTTATGCTGGCCATATACACCAGTAGGCAGTTTGTGAACCGTTTTACACCTTCATGTTTTATATGATTTTATTATTTTAATTCTAAACAGCTAAGTTTTACATGACCAAGATAAGGGGCTTCCCCCGTATCGGGACGGGCGTAAGCCATAGTGCTGTTACCGCCCATAAATTCATTTTCTCTTCTCTGTAAATGAACAAAAGCGTAAATTTGTCTGCTCATTTTTGCTATCGCAGGGATGAAGTTTCGTGTAAAGCTTGTTGTCATTCACAGAAACTATTGTCTAAAAACTCCGGTTCCGCGTCCTAAATGAGGTCGGAACCTCATGTTCTATAGAGAATATAGTGCTGGAAAAAATAACAATAAGTATCTTTCTCAGAATATCCAATTTGGCATTTAGGCAACTTTGGCTCAAGCCGACAAATTGTGAAATGTAGTGTCATATTTTTCATAACCATCCTCCACCAAGTACGTCGACTAATCCTGAGATCAAAGTGTTGACATCGAAGGCTAGGTTTTAGACAAAGTGGCGAGTCTTAAGGATAGAATTTGTCTACGTGTAGGAGCTTGAATACAGATAGAAGCGAGTACTCCGATAAGACTTTGCTATCCAGTAGCGAAATGGAAAACGTTAGAAAGCGGTAAAGGCGCTTGCACCCTATAAAAAGAGTCAAAGATAAAATACTAGAGCTTTAATTATGTAACTTGTGTGCCATTTTATTTTGTTGCTTCCGGAAACAGAAGTTTTGTGAGTGAGCCGTTAAGTACACAGAATTCCATGAGATATATCAATTACTGATATTAGTACGCGAACACTTTGCGTAATAATTAAGAATATTCTGGTATACGAAATTGTTAAAATTGTCACTAAAGTATTCAGTGAATTTTCCATATATTAGAAATGTATGTTGTTTGTTATAGTCACACAAGTAGCTAGGATATGACAAATGATTTCGGTGGTTTAACAATATATCCAACAGACAAGGAGGAATGTTCCGAACTTATTCACATATTGTACGGACATTCTTATACTCTTCAATATAGATGTCTTTTGCAGTATCAGATGTTTTGTGTTATAATGTGATGTGATCCTTACAGGCTTCAGCGGCAGAACTTGGGAAACCTTGTCACTGATCTGCCTGTCGGTCTATTTACAGCTTTTCAACTCAGAACTTGTTGGGCTGCGAAAATGGTTTATGGAAGGTTCGAAACGTCTCGGCGAGACGAGGTCTCTCTCCGTCCAGTAGTTCTACGCAACGTGTTTAACAAATATGTACTTACGTCTGAGACATACTCCAAACGTGCTTCAGAGATGAGATTTGTTTAGAACGTATTGTAAAATGGAATATACTGTGGTGTAGTATGATGAATACAGGGACTACTCATATTGGGCTCTGTAGCTCTCTTGGCATGAACTACCATGCCAAATATCGTGGCTTTAGCTCCCAACTTAAATTTCAGTGATTCTAGCTTCCATCTTAATCGGACATTTTCATGCAAACCAACCGTGAAAACCCCTCGTTAATTTTTGTGATTTTAGTATTAATAGAAAATTATATTTCAATTTATGTAAATTGAGAATTCGATAAATTGCACGAATGGTTTCCCTTGCACAGCCTTTGGTAGCAAGAGCACGACCCGTATGTATCTTCAGTTTTGAATGGCAGTACGATGAACACCCATGGACGATCCGTGTTGTTAACATGAGCTTTGATCATACATAATTGCCGGAGCTTTTTTTCTGAACAGCTACAAAATATACCATACATAAAGAACAACATTCTGCATGGAAACAGCAAGATATAAAAGCGTTCAATTCCAGTATCGTCCGCTTTTGAAATTCACATCTTTCTTTAAAGGGAAGGATTTCAGAAAAGATAATCTCACCACATGTTTCATGATTTTGAAAAGTACTTCAAGCTTGTATGCGAATTGTGCACAATGCAGTTTTAACACTTCCAAACTTTATTAATTCAGTAATAAGCGCATAGCGTGTTCAGTTCATCACGTAAATATTTTGGTTTATTGGTATCGACAAATTACAGATTTTGTCTTTCGGAAAATTACAGCATCGTAGTCAAGAGTTGCACTTCGAATGCGAACAGTTTCTCACCCTGGGTAGCTTTTTTCTTTGAGTGAAACCCAATCAGAAACAACCTGTATTTACTTACATTTCCCTCAGTTTTAGAAATGAAGTACCTTGAGACGCAGATTGGCATTTACAGAATAGCTGAAAGACATTGAGCTTCGAAGCTAATGCCACGATTGGCAAAAGCTATGGGGAAGCTAATGGTACGATTGAGAAAGCTATGGAAGCTAATGCCACAATTGGAAAAGCTGTGGAAGATAAAGTCACTCAATATGGAAATTACAAACTCGTATTAAACAAAAACACGTTTTCCCTTTCACTAAAAACATGTTTATTTGCATATAGTACAAAAGTCTTCAACAACTATCTAAATTCCTCTTGAAAATACCTGAAGTGTGTTTCATATACCTATAGTCTTAAGTCCTTCAATCACAAATAATCTTGAGGTTGTATTTATCTCACTTATGTAGCATATAACATTACAAGTCTCCAAACAAAACCACCTCATTCCTTCCCTAATAATGATTACTTTACAGATATACCTTTCACGCTTGACATATCCCAGAATAAAGATTAACAATAGATCTGTCAAACCAAGTACTCATGCAGAATGGATTTTCCATAACGTCTTACGGCTTCCATTCGTCACCCCTTAGACTGGAAGACCAATGATCAGCATGCCAACAGAGAGAAGCAGCGACAAAGCCAGGAAGACCTCGTTAGGTACTTGAAGAACGGGAGACTATAAATACATTACAAGCCTTCATTAACAAAACTAAGAAATATGTTCGTTATCATTATATTTCATTGTTATAATTTTAGTCCAATAATAGCAGTTACTGTACCTACACAGAGTTGAAGAATAGGGATGCTCTTCGGATACTCCCCATGAGTACATTATTTCGGATCTAATTTCGAAGGACAAGAGACGTTAAGCCCAGTTAAAGATGACTTCAACTAAGTGAAGCTAACCTAATCCAACCTAACATAAGCTTCACTGATTTGAACGAT
>JAGDQP010047046.1:0-15136 GCA_022664845.1 Lepisma saccharinum
AATAAAACTTCTTGAGGGTGATCTTGTACGATATTGTTTGAATTCATGTTTTAAAATCTTATAGTAAATTGACGGTTTGATTACCTTATTGCATTTACATTTATAAAACTACTACTTTCACATTCCAAAATATACCTGTCATTTAATCAGTAGAAATCTTATTTATTTCGTATCTGATGTTTATTCCAGTATCTAGATGGTATTCTGTTAGTGAGGTGTACTATTTGGAAACTTACGAAGTTGACAAAGATTTTTTCTCCTTTTATTAATTCTGATCTTAGTTTTTAAGATACTGTAATATTTAAATGATAGTTCGCTGCTTTCAGCAACTGTGTTGTAATATTTATCAGTATTTCGTTCTCTATTATACAGGCACTGGCACCGGTAGGTCAGAAACAAAAAGTGTTAAAGAGAATTTAATACCCAACGAGATAAGTTCGATAATTGAAGAGTTTAAGTAAGTATTCTCTACATTTTTTCTTATAAAAAATCATAATGCATGTTCAAACCTGTTAATAGTACTAGTGTCGTGCCTGTATTGTAATTGTTATCAGTATAAAAAAACCTTCGGAGTAAAGGGAAGAGTGACGCAAGAATTCTACTCACAAAAGAAGTTATATCCATTTTGCGAGTGACTTTCTTTTTGTCACTATGGAGGAAGGGAGGATACTAAGTCTCTTAATTTTATTACAAAGGAAACACTTACACTATAGTGACACAAAGAAAGTCACTCGCCAAATGGATATAACTTCTTCGAGAGTAGAGTTCTTGCGTCACTCTTTCCTTTACCCCAAAGGGGTTTTTATGCTGATATCATTTATTTTGTAAGGCTGCCTATTAAAAGAAAATGCATAGTCATCATACAAAAGGTCGATTTTGGACCATGATAGGTTCCGTATCTCGAAAACGGTAATTCCTATTTTAAAAAATAAGTATGTTTTTACCCCAGCGTGTTGGAGCCTGCAGTTGAGCCCCCAAAACCCCCTGGTGCCAACTATTTGGGGCTAAAGCAAAAGGACAGACAGGATGACAGAAATACTTTTCAATAATTTGTGAAAATTCTGTGATTCGGCTAAAAAAAAGTCATATCTTGGAATCCTTTCACCGATTTTGACGTGTGATACACCGTTTGAAAGGTATAGAAGCGTAGATTAAGATTCCGCAAGTTTCGGCCGCCTATATGGTCTAGGGTCAATGCTATCATTTGAAGTGTGAATATTTGAACCCAGGGAGGTCATACCGACACAATTTTTTTCTGTCCCAGTATGGCAAAGAGCTTTCAAATGCAAATTCAAGCATCAAAATCGGGCTTATTTCGTTAGATCCGACACTAGCTGTATATATGTGAGTGCCGCTAACAGACTCGTTTGTGAGCATCACTCGAAGAACTACTGTTGTTCTTCATGGTAACTATTGATTGTTGGTGTTTTCGCGACCGGTCAGTAGCGTGAGATTGGCACGATGACTCTTCCAATATATGTTTGGCAGTTATTATTAGTATTATAGCAGCTACTATTGAACCTGTTGTTGTCTTTATTGGTTGCTCTACAAGGGAATTTGGAGGCTGAAGTACTCCAAATTTAGTCCAAAGTGTAGAGCGTGATTCTTAAGTTCCGTATTCCAGGGGTCTCCATTTTGTTTGTTTGTTTGTGTGTGTGTGTGTGTGTGTGTGAGAGAGAGAGAGAGAGAGAGAGGGAGGGCCCAATTGGCTAAGGAGAAAAAGGGCTAGAGCCGCATTATAGAGTCAACTCCAGAGTAGTTTATTAATTTTCGTATAGTAATTATTTTGCAGGGTGTATTAGTAACAAGAAATTCAATACAAAATAGCATGTACGTACATGTCTGTATACTATTCAATGACCAAATTACTTCGTTAAAAAAAAAAACAGTATAGAATATAGTAATTGTAATTTTGAATTTGTTTCGGGACCAATTAAAATCGCTGCGAGGGCTGTAGGTTGGAGACCCCTGGGGTGTGCTGTCATGATTATCAAATGCATCTGCACACACACACACAAAACAACTTCTGTGGTGAATTGAATATCTTGACATTCATAAGTTTTTCGAGTGTTACAATTTTAACACACAATGCGGTTTGCGGCATTGAATTTGTCTCTAAGTGCGCTATATATTGAAGGTGTCACACCACCCCGTGCCTTGATTTCAAGATGACAAATAAGGATTGACAACATACAAATATATATACATTTTACTTCCAGTTGAACACTACTTGTGGACTTAAATGGGTGATTCCAGGGTTTTGATTCACCCTCTATTTGTATTTCATTCCAGAATTCTGTGATATTCGTTGAGCTATTACAGTTGCAATGCTAATAAAGCATTCTGGTGCTAGAACTTTTAACCACGTACTGTGTGTTGTCATGTGCATAATGGACAGAAAGAATAGCTTATTATGAAATGATTGAAAAAAATATTTGGGGTTTGTAAAAGATGTGACTATGGTTCTTGTGTATACTGGTGACATGTGAGGTATATTACGTGAAAGATTAATTTATGTAAATATGTAATAAAGTTAAAGATGTTTTATAGTTTGTAGGCAATTGGGCACGAACCGAGAACCAGGTAATTCATTTATTAAAAGTAAATATTCTTGTTGTAGTTTAAAAGGTGAGATTGGTTTCCAAAAAGATTCGTGTTTTGTGATTCTGTTACTGAAATATGGAGACAAGTATCAGATTTCATCGAGAGCGCGGAATGTTACTAATTTTAACATTGGTTGGGCGAAGTACAGTTCCATGCAGCATTCCAAAAATCATCTGAGACTAGCAGAGTAAAGTTCGACTTCACGAAGCAGGACAATGATCAGCAAAAGCACAGCAAAATCAAAGTTCAACAAAGTTTTGATTGGTGCTCAAGGGACAGGCTCCGCACTGATGGGCGGAGACAGCAAGCTGTGATTGGCTGACCATCGAGACCACCAAGATCGGGTTTTAAAGAAAAACCTATCACTTGATATACCTCTGGGTGGTTACCGGCTCGTTCTGCTGCTCCTCGACTCGATTGCTTGCGTTATACTGTTGGTGAAACTAGAATTGGTGCAGATGACCACACTCAGCTCTGGCGCTACTTGCTTCAGTCGGTGACTATCCCACCTACAACTTGGAGTGACTACGTCCAGCTCTGGCCAATACGATCTTTAGGAACTTCGTGTTTCACATCTCAACAGCTATAGTACATTCTGTTCTCTTTGTCTGCTCTTCTAACAACTAAAGTAGGTGAGTTGGAAACCAATTCGTTGCATGCTCTCTTTTATGTATTTAATTAGCTTCATCTGTGGTGATGTGTAATCCAGTGGTAATTAGTTAAATTCAGTGACTTGGGTTCGTGTCCCGACTTATAATCGTTATTCTGTTAATTAGTAATTAAATTAGGTTCTATACACAGTCTAATTCCTTTGTTCCTTTACGTGTTAAATGCTTATCCAATTCCTCGAAGTAAGTTAATTGTTGGTATAGTATCTATAAGATAGCACATAGCTCTATCGTCTTAAGTGCGTTCTTGCCCCCTTAGTATTAGCTATATCTTAAGTCTGGCGGAGTTTGAGGTAAGTTGAGTTTCGCGAATACCGCCTAACGTACTTACACGGATCTAGGATCTAAGAGTTACCACAAACAAATAAGTATAAACCCGCCAGGAGGACACTGGTATATCTATTAAATATAAGCCAGTTAGCAATTTGTGATTGGAACAAAAGTATTAAAACATTTTCAATGTTTTAGTATACTTAATACATAGTAAATAGTGTTTACACATACGAATATTTCAAATGTAGTAGTTACTCAGCTTTACATTGAAGCACGCTAACAATATTCTGTTTATTTTCATATCATAACAAGTTATGAATAATATACTGGTATTTTGAGTTTTTCCGTGCTCTGCTTTTATTCTTCGAGATGCAAACTTCTGTATTGAGTAGTAGGAAGTATGCTATGGTATAAATTTAAGAAAACTGTGTTCAATAGTCATTGTATTTTGTTAAGTTAGTGTTGCTTAGTTATGTGTTATATTCGATATTTACGTGTTACTTGGAAATAGATAAGAGTAGATAGCTTGTAGGAAAAATAGGATTTCCTCTTACTGTAACATATATTAATATGAAGTAACTACCGAACTCATTATAGTTATATTGATGTGCAATTTTTGTTAAATTGATATGTATTTATAAAGTAATGTTGTTTTATATAATTACGTATTGTTTTTTTTTAATTTACTCTTGATATACTATTCCAATATTTCTTTTTTCTTTCAGAAATTTCGTAAAAGATCAAAAGAACACGAGTTCAGACATAGCACATGGAACAATAAAACCCTTATACAAGGTTCAGTCTAATGCGGAATCGTTAAAAAATATGCTCAACGACCTGAAAAATGCTCTTAATCGGAACGCAGCTCTTGTTGAGAAGCTCAAGGCAGATACTAACGAAGTAAGGACTTATTTTGCTATATGTTTCAAACCATATCTTCTAAAATACCAATTACATCAATAATAATAGTTGTTAATTCCTTTTTCACAAGTACTTTGTGTTGGGGTGTAGATTGGAAAATGCATAAAAGATCGTTCGCTGGTTTAGTGGAAAATCGAAACTTCCTTCCCTCCCCTTTCTCTTTTTTCGTTGCTTTTTACCTTTCCAAACACATTGATTGACTAAGTCACTTATATCGTAATGTTCTAGTGGTTTCTCTTGTAGAGTACCTGAGGTAGAGCTGATTTCGGGATTGTCTTTTAGCCCTTAACCAGTTTATTACGAAATGAGGTAGTTTAACAAAAAGAGCGTCCCGTAGGAGACTAATTACAAAAATAAGAGATGAATGTTTGGTATAGACGTCTTCTTTGGGTGTATTATCCCAGGGCATCGCTTCTGGGATGAGGTGCCGTACCAGAAGCGATGCATTCTGTTTATGCGGGATGATACCAAAAACGATTCCTTGTGTGTATCAGGATGTTCCAGAAGCGATGCCTTCTGTGAACAGGTAAAAGGAGAGGAATTGATCACCCAGGAGTAAGTGATACTCTAAAGCTGGTGCATCGTGGTTTTATAGTCTTCTTTGGCTGAGGTCCTCCAAGTCCCTCCTTGGACGACTCCAACTCCCCCTGTATGTTGATGGCAACCCCATCTGTTGCGTCCGTGGTAAGTTTGTTCTTGTCGTCTGCTATTGTTTATGTGTCACTTTTACTGTTTGTTGTAGTTGCATCACTTGTCACATGTGTTTATAAACACTGCACTTGTTTACATAATGTGCACGTGTGTGTAGATACACAGACCATTGCATTTCCCCTTCGCCCGGGGAGAAAAAAGTGGAGTAAATTGGTATTTGGTGCACTATTTTCTAAGGCACTGACACATACAATATTTTACACTTAAAAATTTTTGCACTTCACGAATCACTTTGTTAAATATTCATCACATCCGTAAAAAACATAGATATATATATATATAGGCTTGCACTCCGATGTTTACTTGAGAAGAACTAATAATCCGTTTGTCCCTGAACAGGCAGATTCAGCCATAAACGATATCATGATCCTCGAGACGGGATAGCAAATTAGTGTGTGTTATGGCTTTTTCAGTATTTATATATGAGGTCACTTATTGTTTGTATCGGTTGAATAGTGTCTTTGGAAGTTTCCTCACATATTGTATTTGATATCGTTGGTTCAATGTGCAATTGCTGGTTTCACTACTCATGTCTCACGTTGTATCAAATGATGCTGTAATGTTTGTCAACTTTGCACTACTTGACGTATAGACCCTTTGGAGTCGATTGAGCGCATAAGTAAATATCGTCAATAGAATGGCTAAAGTAATTGCAGTTGTGAGGACGGGCATTCTGAAAAGTAATAATAAGTTTTTAGGCTTTTGCTTTCTTTATGCGATAGTATAAAATGCATGAAATAACTATTATAGCAAATAATATGAAAATGATCAGAATTAAAATACTCGATGACCAGAATAATGCTGGGTGCAAGTGTATGTCAGAAAACGTGCTGAGCAACTGATTCTTTTCTTGATTTCCAAGTTATTTAGTGATCTTTGTAAGTTTTGAAAGTTCATCGTAAAATTAAGCGAAAACGTTTCAGGAAGAGTTAATATTCTAAATTGATTTCAATTGTCCGTCTCGTTGGTAAGTTTAGATTTTCTGCAATAATAAGTTTAAAGGTAAGTTGGAAATATTATATTTGTTTTCTTTTTCTCTCCTTGTTGTTTTCGTATGAAAAACTGCTACGGAATGATATGTATGTGCGTACGCGATGTAATCTGCTAGTACTAAATGCCGTTAGTTGGCGCTGATGTTTTCTTCAGTTCTTTCCTTTCAACCACTGCCATAGTGACTAAAAGCGAAAATAAATGGTTCTCTCGTAAGATACCATTCTTCTGATTTTTTTTTTCTTTTCTCCCTTCTTTTAAGATGCCTAAAATATTGCGTTATACGTTCTTTGTAAGGTATAACGTATTGGTCGTCTGCAGAATGATAAAACTGAAATCTATCAATAGATATTTCCTGTTCAGTTTTCCTAAATCCTAGGGGGATTTTTACTATATATGTTTTGTTATTGATCTTACATAATATATGGCATGGACTGGTGTATTAGGCCGCCCAATGCCTCTGGAATCCCTTCTTCCTATTGGGGAAGAAAATTTTGACTAAAGAACCAACAGGAAATTCAACCTGGGAAAGAGTCCTGCCAAAATGCCTCTTTTGTTTGACGAAATGTTTATAGACATTTTGTACTGCCACGTCTCGAACTTTATATCAAGTTTCCCCCTTGATATTTGGGTAAATGGACTTACATTCAAAGTACAATCTGCTGGTAAACGTGACATATAACCGCAGAGAAAAAAAAATTGGAGCCTCCAAATTTGTCTGCGGAAGTGTGTTATATGCTAATACTGCCTTCGGTACTTTTGAAGGCCAGTCTGTTAAGTTTTCTTGTACGTCAGATTTCAGTATATTTTGAAGCGATTTTGTAGCTGCTACCACAACGCCGCTGCGTGCATGCGAGTAGGCAAGGCTGGACTTTAATTCGACGTTGTATTTCGTAGCCAGTTCTTTTACTGTGTTACTTGTAAATACTGCATTCAAATCTAGAAAAAGAGATTTCGGAGATCAAAAAAATAAGAACATATTTTCTAGAAATTTTGTTACGGTGTCTATCGATATGCTGTCTACTACTTTTGCTCTCATGAATTTTGTAGGGTACTCTAAACCCACGTGAATGTAGAGTTTTTTGTTCCCATAGGGAATAGGTCCTAGACTGTCAAAAGCCATTTGAGCACTGATTTTTACCTATAGGGTGATGTAATAATTCAGCTTGACGTTTACGGAGTAGCTTTTTGAGTGCCGGGCATCTGTTACAAATACTAATCTGGTATCCTAAGTAAGACTTCATTTTAGGAACATAATACTTTTGTAAGCAAAGTTTATATACCTTCCCAAATCCAGGGTAACCAGAAAGGCTATGTACATCTTCAAATAGCTGCTTTCTTAATGTCTGTGGTATACATAATAAATACACTTGCCCATGTCGTGGTCTCTTCTGAATACGATACAAAATATTATTCATCAGGCGGTAAAGTTGTGTAGCTCTTATCGCCGATGGTTTTACAGGTTCAGTGCCGTTGAGAGCGTCTATTATATCTGAGAAATAGTGATCCTGCTTCTGCTCTCTGATTAATGTTTCGGGTTCATACTGGTTTTGAATACAATAATTAGTGTCTAATGAGTTAGAACGGAATGCTATGTCTTGTACTGAAGTTTGTATTACATATGCTGGTGTTGCGCGGTTTGCAACCTTTTTCATTTCCAGTTCTTTTTTTCTCTCTCTCTCTCTCTCTTTTTCGATATCTTCATCTTTTTCAATGTCTGTCTTCTGTTCTAACTGGCTGAATATGTCGGCAGGTTGCTGGGAACCGCAGCGGTGACGCACTTCAAAGTCGCTAATAAAGAGACGTACGCGAGTAAATTTACCGATTTTATCGGGCTGGTTCTGTAAATTTACCAGTGCGCGATTGTCAGTGTATAATACGAATCGTCTGGCTAAATATTAATAACAGAAACTGGATCATTGGAATGGATCTTAATTCTCGTCGCCCTCGGGTCCTCCGTGATTTGTTGCACCTGGGACGGGCTTACTGGTTTCCCGACTCTCTCTCTTTCGTGTCCTTATGCCAGCAGTCTTGGGCGGCGTGTCCTCTTTTGAAGCAGATTGCGCACACGAACACAGTACCTGGTTTGTTTCCCTCCTTTTTACTATTCTGTTTGTTATACTGTTTTCCATTTTTGTCCCCTTTGTTTTTGTAGTATTTTTGGTTTGCTTTCTTGCTTCTGGCAGGCGTTATTCTTTATTACCATCAAAGATAATTCTGCCAAATTATTAGTTATATTTTCTAAATTATTTTGGTTCGGGTTAGGTTTAACTTGTTCAGTTGGAAATGCATAGGTATATATAATATGTTTACGAGGCAAATAGGTTGATTATTGTAGAATGATATGATGGGAGGTTTTGGTAAAGTTAGGTTGGCTTGAGATTGTTTCATTTGGTAAATAGGTACTTGTCCTGGTGGTTCGGGTTCCCCTTTACGGAAGTCTATTATTGGTTCCTGTATTGTCCAAGGAGGTAAAGTCTGTGTGCTAGTACAATGTTGGTTTTGATTTTGGGAGTACATTTGAAAGTTTGATTGTTGTTGACTAGGATTTTGAAGAAATGGTGGTTGGTTCGGATAGTGTTGGTTGTTATTTTGCTGGTATATTGGCATAGGATTACACAAATTTCTATATATAGGATTGTGCAGTGTAGGATTTTGGAGAGTTGAACCAAGTTCAATCGTCTGTTGCGTATTTGGATTCGTAGTCCTCTGTGCACTCTGTTCTTGTTCGGCTAATGCTAATAGTGCCTGAGATCTTTCCATAAAATCCTTTTTCTTCAGCAAATCTTTGGATTTTTCCAATGCATGCAAGCGGTTTTGTAAATCTCCTAACGATGTGAAGCTTTCTAATGCAATACTTTTAAGTAATAGTCTTGTTAGTCCCAAGGATAAAAAATGCACTTTTTGTTCCTCCGAGGCTTTAGGGATATTGCACCTTATTGCCCTTAATTTTTTTTTAGAAAATATGAATCTATAGGCTCCCCATCTATTTGTTGCATCATATTGATTTCCATCTCGGCCTTATATAATGGAATTTTGGGTCTGCAGAGGCCTGTGAGTTTATCCTTTAGTTGATTATAGGTTGTGCTAATATGTTCTGAGAGTGGAGTTGAAAGACCAAACCAAATCTTGCAGATACATCGGTAACAATTCCACTTTCCGTCATCCCACTGCTGTAACGAGGCTAGTTGTTCAAACAGCATGAAAAATCTATCGGGGTCCTCGTTTATGTGCCCAGAAAATTTTAGTTAAATGAGGTAAATTAAAGGAAGGTTTATTTGCCATAGTCTCGTTTTCGTTATTTCTGTTTGAATCTGAGTCAGAATATCCTGTCCTACCGCCTGATCTAGTATCTATTGGCATTTAGTTCATAAAAGCTTTGAATAACAAAAATCACCTAAATTTTTATCTTAGCCATTTTCAATATTTCCCTATCTTTTAAAGTATATAATGCCCAACAATTGCCTAACACCATCGACGTACATACACGTAACTTTTGCACGGTCGGGAAATCGTTCTGCTTTTTGGGCTTTGTGCTCTTTGTACAAGCACAAAAAGAGCGTCCCGTAGGAAACTAATTACAAAAATAAGAGATGAATGTTTGGTGTAGACATCTTCTTTGGGTGTATTATCCAAAGAGAGGTCTGGGATGAGGTGCCGTACCGGAAGCGATGCCTTGTGTGTACAAAAGGAAGACACCGGAAGCGAAGCCTTCTGTGTGTCTAGAATGCACCAGAAGCGATACCTTCTGTGTATGCGGAGTTTGTTCCAGAAGCGATGCGTGACCACAAGGATGATGCTATTACATAAAAACAAAAATAGCCTAGATATCGATCTTGTAAAAAGTTATTAAACGTTGAAATAATATATCTGAAACCGGATGTTCGTTATATGAAATGCTTAAATTCATTAAGGACAAGATCAAAAGTCGATTTATGATAGGCCTGACTCATCAGTTTGCCTTTCGGCTCCAAAATCGATAGTTCATCATAGTTATATTTTTCTTTTTTGTAAGCAACTACGGTGGTGTTACTGCCTTTCTTAACACACGAAACTGTGTATACAGTAATTTTCAAAATAATTCTTCATAAAACGTTTGTACTTCTACATAAAAGATCTATTCCTTTCTGGTTTTGTAACCTTTTTTATACTGCCTTAACTTATACAGAAAGTACACAGTGTCTCTATCTCGTTTTATAAACAAATGGGAAGTTCAACAATGTACTTTTTTACATATACAGGGTTACTATAAATTATTCATTCGTTTTCAAAAGGCTATATTTTCAAAAGTATTACACGTACAAACATGCGAGATATATGAAAATAACCACAAACTCACCAAGTTTTTTGCACCCTCTACAAATGTGTCCCTTTGGTCACACGGCACACGTCCAGACGGTAGTCGACCTCTACTTTACGGCATAAACTAAACTCGTATTGCCACCTGGAATACACAATATAAACTTTGTGAGTTTGCGGTTATTTTCATCTCTCTCTCATGTTTATGTCTAATACTTTTTAAAATATAGCTTTTTAAAAACGCATGGATCATTTATAGTAGCCCTGTATTATCATCATTGCTGCTTCTTCTAGTCTTTGTAACAAATTTTCCCTTTGATCTAGCCGAAATACCTTAACGCTACATATCTTGATTTTCAACAGTATATTACATGCGTGATTTCTGAAAGTGTTGATGTTAGAGGAGATACAGTGAAGGAAATAACTCTTTTATTAAGTTGTAGGAATTGATGGCATCTTCATGGAAATATGTTCAATAGTCTTAATATTTATTTATACCTTGATTAAATGTGTAGTCTATAACTTTTGAGTTCATTGGTAATTGCCTTTTTCTGAGCTTTTCAACTTGTATTTATTATTGTTATTTTACTATAAAGTTAGAATAATTTCTAGTAATTTGAGATTTTATTTACATTTGACCATTTCAGTTTGGATGTGCATTTGTGTGCCGAAATCCTACTACTGGATTTGTTGTATAGAAGTTTTATGTGTGTTTTATATTTTTCTAAAGGAAATTCAAAACGCCGAAATGGCTCAAAGAACGCATGACACTCCAGCGAGTCTTCAGCTCGAAAATGCTGCTCCTTTCGAATATTTCTTGAAGCTAGTCGTAAGATTTGAACAAGAGATGCAGTTCTTCAGACAAGAGATTGAGAAGACAGAAAGGCATATACAGTCACTCGCTCAGTCAGCTGCTTTAACCCCACAGGGTAAGTGACTTTTTTTTTTCATTTTGTTAATTTTGTGCACCTTCTCCTTCGTTCTGTGCACGTAAATAACCTTGTTTTCTACCGTATTTTTCAGTCATATTTTACTGTTAGAGACTTACAGCCAAATAAGTACATTTTATTATGTTTTACCATATATTTGGCAAAATGGCGTCTCTTTAACACAAGTCCCGCACCTGTCCACTCCGTCCATTCTCCCTCCTACCATGTGAAAGCGCTTTTGCAAAACGTAGCAGCTTTTCTAGTGTGTTTGTGAAATTCCTGTACTCCTGTCTCAAGATTCTACTGTATAAGAATCCTGTTTTTCTACCCTTTTGCCATCATCTCTCTGGAAATATTTCTGCAAAACCTCAACTGTACCTTCCCCGTCAAGTTCACCTGGTCCTTCTCGAGGGAATACATAACTTTTCTTGATGTGGATGTCGGGCTCAAGAACAATCGACTTAAGACAGGCGTTCACATCAAACCTACCAACAGTATGCAGTATCTCCACTTCAACAGCTCCCATCCATACCATACCAAACGCTCGTGCTGTCCGGGGCTTCCCTTCTGTTCCTCTGATGACCTGCTCCAAAACTATTTCAGGATCCTCTCCTCAGCTCTCACTGACCGTGGGTATCCCAAACACATCATCCGTAAACAACTGGACCGTGCCCGTAATCATCCCAACTCCAATCGACCTCCCCGCTTAGCTCCCTCCGCTCCCAATCCAGTACCACTCCAGCCTTCAGGCCCTCCAAAAGCTGCTCAAATTTGCACACCCCGTACTCACTGTCACCTGAAACTGAAAGAGTTTTTCCGTCGTGCCCCAAAATTGTCTACCGCAGGCCTCCGAATCTGAACACGTTTCTCACCAGAACTGGACCAATCCCCCTTCCCCCAAACCTGGCAAGTGCAATAGACCTCGTTGCAAAACCTGTCCTATCTTTGATCCCAGTCTTTCCTTCGTACATCCTGTCTCTCACAAGACGTGCTCTTTCCGACACTCTGGCAGTTGCATATCTTCCAACCTCATTTATTTCCTTCTCTGTAACCTATGTTCCGCCTTCTACGTTGGCAAAACCCAAACTTCTCTAACATGCCGCATCAACAACCATCGCTACTCCTCCAGATCTCAGCTTTGCACCTCCCCATACCTGAACACGTTTCTATCGCGGCTGCACCTTTGACGAAACCTTTCGAGTCGGAATCTGAAAGTCCTGAACCCTGACTCACCTGCCACAGTTCGAAAGAGTTGGGATCATACGTACATCTCTATCCATTCCGCAAACCATGAACCCGGCCTCAACTGCCTGCATTCCTGCAGTGCAGAATCTTCTTCTTCTTCCTTTCTCTTCTTTGTTCTGTCCCTGTTGCACTTTTATTCTATTTTTCTTTGTTGCACTTTTATTCTATTTTTCTTTATTGTTTCTTTGTTCTCCCCTTCATCTTTATTATTATTATTTCCCCCTCCCCTCTGATTCTGTACCCTCTTATTCCTTCAGGAAGCCCCTTACTTGCTCCTACTAACCTTCGCACATTCTCCTCCATTTGGTGTTTTCTCCGTCCCATCTAGTCATTTTCCCGCCTCCATAACCTGGCCACACTGTCACCTTGCATTCTGTCAGCAATATGGCCTTTCTTTAACACTCTGTCCATTTTCTCTCCTACGAGTTGAAAACGCTTTTGCGAAACGTACTACTTTTCTATTGTGTTTGTGAAATTATTGTACAGCTGTCTCAAGAATCGACCATGCAAGTATCTTTTTTTTTCTACCTGTTTTACCATTATATATATGTCATATTCAGCCATTTTCTATTCACTGTTGGATGAAGGCCTCCCCCTTTTCTTTCCACATATCTCAGTCTGATGCTATCCTCATCCATGTAACTCCTGTAACCCTATCCTCATCCGTAGGGTTTATTTCATCTACCTATCTTTCATTTTTACGCAGTCTCTGTTGTTTATTTTCTCTAGGAATCCAATGTAGTACATTTGTCATCCATCTGTTCGTCTAGCTAGTTACCGGCCTATCTCCACTTCATCTTCTTCCCAGTCTTGATTATATCTTCTACATTTTTTTGTGTGCGAATCCATTTATTTGTCTTTCCGTCCCTCCTGCTTATGCCTAGCATGCATCTCCATTGCTCTTTGTGTGATTCTTAATCTTGAGTCGTTTGCGCATTCAATGTCCAAGTTTCACAGCCGTACATCATTACAGGTAAGACACATTGTTTATAAACTTTACACTTCAGACACATTGGTAGTTTGCTTTTGAAATTAATTTGTAGTCTTCTGTTTATTTCATCAGTCAACTTGGCATTCGAAGTTTTGAGGTGGCCTAGGTAAATATACTCATCAACAATGCCTGTTGTCTCTCCGTGAATCCTTATTGAATTTTCAGCATATTGATTGTGCATTACTTCTGTTCTTCGTAAATTCATTTTAAAACCTATTTTCGAACTCTCATTACACAGCTCTTCCATTCTGGTTTGTAGTTCTTCTGCACTTGAAACAAACAGGACTATATCAGAGAATCGTGGGTGATGAAGATATTCGCCATTGATCTTTATTTGAAATTCATCCCTTTGGAGAAATTTAATCTCCTTGCCTGACCCTTTTTCCAACTTCGGATTTTTTACTTTTTTGATGTAGTCTAATGACAGATGTGGCAGTCGAGTAAATGTTTCGCAGTAACTTGATGTGTGCAGTTTCGATGTCTTGATGTTTAAGTGATTTAAGTACTGCTGCCAAGGAGACCGAATCGAAAGCTTTTTCGAAATCTATGAATCCCAGACACACTGGAAGTTTATATTCATTAGTCCTTTCCATAACTTCATTCAATGTTTGTATATGGTCTATTGTGCTAAATCCACGACGAAATCCGGCTTGTTCCCTTCCCTGGTTAAAATCTGTCTCATTCAATACGATTCAAAATAACTTGAGGTGAACATTTTGTATAAGGCTGACAGTTAACTAATTGGTCTGTAGTTCTCGACGCGTTCTTTGTCCCCTTTGTTGTGCAACAAAAAGATAACATTATTCCAACTTGACGGTATTTCTCTCTTCCTCAGGCACATTAGGAATAATTTGACAAGTTCCTCTTTCTTTTTTTCACCTCCCCATTTAAAGATTTCTGCTGTGAGGCCATCTTCTGGCGATTTTCCGTTCTCCATCGCTCGAAGTACTTTATCCAATTCTTCTTTCATACGTCTTGTATATATACATCATTTTCTTCTGAATCTTAATTTCCTAGTTCGTCTACGGAGCAGTACAATTCTCAAATTTTGAAATATTTTTGTAATTTCTTCCTTATTTCGTGTTATGGTCCCGTCTGGTCTCTTACTGCAATTATTTGCTTTTTCCTATCCTGAGCTGCTGTTTGGTTTTCTTAAGGCTCTTGTTTTCCTCGATTGTATTTCTAACAATATGCCCGTTGTATCTTCGTACATCCTCTCTTATTTTCTTCCTTGGTTTTTGTTATTTAGTTGTATGTACTCAGTCCTCTATATGTAATTTACCTCTTCTTTCATTTCTCTTCTTTTCTTCGTCAAGAGTTTAGTTTCTTCTGAGATTTGGTCTTTTTTCTCTTTAATGCCTGCTATTTTCTTGGCTCTTTCTTTCATTATGTCAGTCAGGATTTTATTTCTATTAATGTCTTCTTTATCTTCTAACTCTTCCAAGTCGCTGAATCTGTTGTATATATATATATATATATATATATATATATATATATATATATAT
>JAGDQP010047047.1:0-15136 GCA_022664845.1 Lepisma saccharinum
GTATACTCGCTGCTGTAGCCTGGTGGTAGCTTATGTGCACAGCCCCCCGACTCGACTCCGACTCACTTTTTTAAGAGTGGGCATTCTGACTGGTTTACTTTGTGAACGTTTTCCCGAGGTTTATTCCATTATGTTTGTTCAATATCGATTTATTTTTAATTATTAAACTGCAAAACATTAAAGTATTAGCTGTGTACCTTTCTAGGGTTGGTAGTTCCTAACCCGCGGGGATCCTGATCATTTTGGTGGGCGTTCTGAACGTTTTTAAAGTCGGCGTTCTGACCGATTATGCATTTGGCCGTTCTGACCAGTTTTGTGAACGTTGTTGCCATTTTTACGAGTGGGCGTTCTGACCATTTCTGAATTTGCGTGTTTGCCATTTTGCCGGGCGATCTGACCGTTTCGGTGGGCATTCTGACCATTTTCAGAAATGGGCGATCTGACATAGTCTCCCACTAACATCCAGGAAATGGACCTTCGAAAATGGCTCCTTCCAATTACAATTTGTATACGCCTCTCAAGCCATATGTTTTGAGGTATAGTAATACCAGATATGGAACACAGTTTTAATCTCCGTCTCAGAGTAAAAAAGAGCTTGACACCTAACCTCCGTCTAAACAAAGGTCATTGTTTAATTACTTAACAGTGAATCCCGTGTGAAGTACAAAAATACCGAAATTGATTCCTAACCTCCTAATAATTATTATTATTTTACTAACAGTAAATCGCGTGCGCAATAAAAAAAATCGAACCTGACTCCTAACCTACACCTAACCAATGGTCATTATTTTATGGTAATGGCTGTCGTAATAACTCAATAAGTGTCTCAATCTGCGAACACTGCAAGAGTCACCACACTCACTCTAAACACGGTTGATTCTCGCCCTCAAGTCGTGTAGATAAAGGTGAGGAATAGCACAAATTTCGTGAATTTCAACATTGTAGCATTAAGTTATGTATAACAACAAGTTGCACTATCTGCACCATATAATGTTTGTTATATTTTATTTTCCTGTATTCGTGTTACATCTTTTGAGTGTCTCACAAGTGAGGGTGTATGCTGGTACTTATCCCTCAGTTAGCGGAACCCCGTAGCTGGAAACTGATTTCTTTTTTCTATTTGATAAATTCTATCCTTCCTACGGGTTCATTTGATACAGCGATAAAACATGACCCGAACTGCAAGCTACGTATTGACTCAAATACTTTCCTTTTTATTATCTTTTGTGCGGATTTACATAACATCGAATTCGGGATTTAGGTTAAGTAGCCGGAAACTGGTGCCGTCACCCTATAAACTTTTCTACTGATCATTTTTTGAAGTCTGGGCAGCAAACTTGGAACATCAATAATACGTACCGAATTATTCCACTGTGGAAGTCTAATCGTAGATAATAAAGTCTGAAACGTAATTGTGAATGCACAAGCATTTATTCTAATTCTCTTCATGGTAATACCAACTATAATGGCTCTAGTAGTTTACCCTTGCCAATGAAAAGGAATATTCTTCCAGGCAGAAATATTTACCTTGCACTTCCACCCACATAACACATTATGTATAATAGATATCTGAAGCAGGTATAGAGAGCTATATAATGTCTAAGGTCTAAGTTATACAACTATTATACGTCTAATAGATAACCAAGATTGATATCTGCAACTTGTCTATCGGTGAATAGCTAATATACATCTATTAGACATTCGTACAATGCCTACGCTATTCGTTTGTCTTTTGTTCTCTCATGTCTTAGCGGAATGCGCTTGTTCTTTGTTTGTCTGACTCAGCTACAACGGTGTGGCGGCACCGCGGCAGGCGACCTAGGAAGAAGTTGTGTAGTGAAATATTTTAACAAAAGTGTCAGAATATTGGTTAGAAATGCAGTAACAAATATAGGAATGATCTTGCAAAGACAGTATTCAATCAGGTGAGCATTTATAACATTATTTTCCTGTTTTATGAGTATATGAGGTTAAGTTTTCCTAACCTTGAGAAAATCAGTAGTAACTAATCCTAAAATAAAAAAAGTTGAAAACAGAATCGAATTAAAGAGTTGTACTCTGGATATGGTATATTTCAGTAGTAAAACACACTTATACACCGTGTATAACGTACGTGATGTTGCATGCATTATTATATCAGTCGCATGGAATAAACACTTGGAATCAGTGTAGAGAACTGGCCCATCCTATGGTATTAGGTTATGTTGCAGATAGTACAGAAACACCTTATTGGTTGTAATAAAATGCTCTTGTACACGAGAAAAAAAAAATGCTTTCGTAGTCGCTGGTGAAAATCTGGAAGGTTTGTCAAAATGCATAACCGAAGAGAAGTGGAGAGGTAAAGTAAAGCAACCATGCCTAGCAACTAAGCAAGGTAGAGCATTATTTCACATTTGGGAGGTCCTACCAAGTTTACTCTGAGCAGCTTGCCATATTACTAACGGGATGGTATCTTCAAACTAGGCCTAGCCGGCTTCGTTCCCTCATTTTTTTACCTATGCTATCCTGTCCGTGATAAGTATGATTAAAGGCCATAAATAAAAAAGGAGGGCGGGGAGAAGGAAAACATTCTTCTAATAGTAACTCATTTACGTTGCCAAATATTGTTTTTATCCAAACTCTCCTACGAGTAAATGAATGACACAATTATTTGCCTGTCTTTGAACTGCTTGTTGTACACACACGTTCAGACAGAAGTCAGCTTTGTGTATGTTTTTTTTAAATCAAGGTCATTGAAACTAACGCATATGTTGAATGAGTGCGAGAATGTGGATCGCCTAATAAATCAATGGAGTTTATGTGGCAGTATTTGAGATAAACTTTCGTGCTTGCGTGAGGGGAAGGGAGTTGAATTTGATTTTTTTCTCAGACCCAGATAGAGTGGGGGAGAGGATGTTGGAATCTAGTCAGACCTATGTTCTTAGTTCTCACAAATTATATTGAGTTCTTTCTGAAGTTATTCTGAGCATTGTGACAGACTTTCAATATATTTTAATCAAATTATTTCTGTTCTTGTGTGCACTTCGTATACAGTTTCAACTATTTCACATTTGAACACTTTGTATTTTTGTACGCTTTGTGGGCAATATGTCCAGATTAGTATATGACCACTCCTTTTATGGCAATGAACTTTTTCAATGTATATAGAAACACGACAGATTTATTGTTGTTAGCTTTTAGCACACTCAATAAAAGCACTCTCTCTATATTTCCGATAAATTAGCATTAGATTAACACCAGGCTAGCTAACTTTGAATGATTAACTCCAGATGTACAATCTGATGCGATTGGTTATATATATATATATATATAAAATATTTGCTTACTTTTGACAGATTTATTAATTTTACCTATGCGATGAGTTAATAAATTTTTATTTGTTATGTTTCAGTCACGTAAAGAACTTTCTCGTTGTTGCCTCGCTGAAATATGACATGAAACGGGCTTTTAAAGCGCTCGAAGCTATTAGTAGGCCTACCTGCCTACCTAAAAAAAATCAAAAAAATCGCGCCATTCTCCAGGGCAAGAGATTAAGTTATTTGATGATTAGGAAGTAAGGCTACGAGCAAGCACAATGGAAGCACTTGAACAAATAAGTTCCGACTGGAAATTGAAGGGAGAGAAAAAGAAAGCAATGGTGAGTAGCTTATTTCTTTCAAAATCTATTGAAATATTTAACTGACTGTAATACTAGAACAAACAATATTTGTGTAGGACAATGCAAATTTTAGGTATATGATATTTATAGACAACTAATTTGTTGTATAACTTTGTGATTTTATTTCGGTTCAAAATTTATAAACGCTGTCATTTTCCAAATTATAACGACTTTCTCTTTTTAACTCTTATTTATTTTTTTAATAAGGTTGGACGAAAACTTAATGGTAAGGGAGTAGTTGATTTAGTCTGTCTAAGGAACTGGGAACTTAGTATGTTAACTGGGTTGATGTCTGACCTTTAATGTAGGTCCAATCAATTTTATTTTTATAATGTAGCAATTTATTGAACAACTACTCAGAAAATTCATTAGTTGAAGCAACTTTTCGTAAATCGATCGCCTATTGTCTAATCCAATATGGACCAAATTTTAAGTTCTAAATCGTGTTTTTCACGCTTGTCATTACTATGTACCCGCTTTTGATTTGTATTACTTCTTGATTTATGAACAGAGATGGCGTAAGGATCAAGATGCGTTGAGGGGGGGGATTGGTTATATGTACACAAACAATACTGATATAACTGAGAGGTACAAGGGGCTAAGATAGATTTTGAGGCATTTTCCCCTACCCCTACCTTTTTCAGTCATACTCAGTGGTGTAGGGGACGCTTGATTCACAGATAATGTGTTACAATATGAGTATGGCAGATAGCGTGTACATTAACGAGTATGTATAAAGATATAGCAATAATAATATTAACGTCACTCTTACTACAAGAATAATCAATCAATCGTACTCTTAAGCAAAACCCTAGCCAGGAAATAAATTTTATTATTTTGACTAAGAATCCGTCGAAACTCTTTAAATTGTTGTGGCTTTTAATTAGACAATGACACGAAGTACTCCTATACTGTTAAACTTCAGACTCATCTCCGACCTGGGCCAAAGATGCCAAACGGCCTTCAATGAATCCAGACCGGCCGATTTGGTCTGTCACATAACAGAAAATTACATAATAGATATCTTCTACGTAAAATAAAATATGTGCAAAAAATAAGTAGAAATTAAGACAAAAATACAGGGTTTCCAGTTTCCACTGACGTCTAAAGAAAGTACCAGAGTGGCGCCCTGGTCCCACTATATCTCTGCAAATAACACCTTAGCTGGACGTGTCAAATCATCGCTCCAAACACAAAATTATGTATCTCAAAACTGCACTTTTATAGATTTACGTCCAAAATAACTATCCTCGAATGGTCTCTAGATAAAAACTACAGCATAAACCCAAACTTTAAAAAACAAGCGAGCACAGTTTGACATAAATAGAGTTACGAAATAATTTATTTTTTGAGTTAAGTCACTTTGTGTTTGAAGCAACGAATTAAAAGTTAACCGTACATTCGAAATCGGTTCACCTTTCCGCCCGGTATGATACTTAAACAAATGTCCTGGCCGCTACTTGTGTCATCATTGGCCCGAAAGAGTGCTCGCTGAGGGACGTCATGTTTCAGATTGGGGAGGAATTACGTCATAAATACCTGTTGTGATTACTAATGTTAAGTTCAGTAAAAAATAATTTAGAATGGCTAAAAATTGGCGTAGAGCATAGACTTAGAAGTTACTTAACGTATTAGAATCCCACATTAAATGAGTTAACACTAATTTAAATTCAATTTCAATTTACAAGTGGCACCACAAATTAAAATTAACGACCAAGGTAGTCATGCGGTCTGAGCGTCTCCGAAGTCCCTGGCTGGAATCCCGCCTAGGCAAGGATGTTTGTGAATTTTAACAAGTATTGCATTCATTTAATTGTGAGGGGCGAAGTCGAGAGGAACTGAAAATAGCTTATACAAAACAAAGTTTACCAATGTTTTAAATATTAGAAATCTTCCCCAACAATGTAAAAAACAAAAAACGGTGTCAGTAGCAGTCCGATTGTTTCTGTTTCTTCGCACAAGTGACCTTTGGATGTTAAAAAATGCACCTTGAAAGCATATGAATAGGAGAAAGTAAGGAGAAGTAATAAATCCTCCTTCCTTACTTCAAGACAGAGCTTCTCAAATTTCATCGGAGATTTCTTGTCTTAATGTGAATTTGAGTCGTAAGTTAAAATATAGTAAACAACGTGTTATGGATACCTAAACCAGATTTATTATCAAATCAAGAATATTAATTCTCAGAATACCACCATCTTAAACGTAATTTTAAAAATAATATATCATCTATATATCACATTGCGTGTGGTAAATAAAAATGACATGTCACTTAAAACTCGTATACTTGCCAAGAATGTTCTCTTTGTTACCGTCAAGCAAACTCTCTATGAAACTACTTTATTGTACCTAAATCTAACACTTTTTTTATTTATTTATTGATAAATGTTAATTCGAGGTTGTGTTGTATCTCTCTTAGCAAAGGGCCCCATTTATATTGTTTTAAACTCCTTTCTGTGAGCTACAGCAGCAACTATGAACTAAACCCGTGACTCGGAGGAATCACTCTTCCAGTAACGGGTTGAACAGAACGGCCAATGTTTTACTTGAAGTACCATCTTGATATTCGTTTTGTGAACATGGGGAAAGCAATGGGATAGTCAGGACAGATGCATATTTCTTTGAAACTGCGCTGCATATTTTTCCGACGTACTGTATTTCTATTGTTACATTATTCACTTGAGTATGAAGATGATATGTACGAATACTTTAAAACGTAAGTGTTTTTTACATTCTGTATTGAAATTCGTGGTCAATATGTACTGTACAGTTATTGTAAACATTTTCAACATTACAAATCCTATGTATTTCAGGTGTTGTGTCAAGTGGATTATAAGTAGATTGAAAATAATTTGAAGCAAAAAAAAAAGTTTCGCCAGGCAAAGGGAAGAGGGCAAAAGCAAATAAGATCTTCAGAGAGGAAGGTTTTGCTGTTTAGAAGAAGGAACATCATCATGTGCAGACTTAACTAAGAGAGTATTATCACGTACCAGTATTAAAGGATTTCCCAGGATTTTCCGTTTCTCTGGCACTCAACGAAATACAATCCATATATAACTTTATATCTGTGTAATTACGTTTGTGGTTTACACATCTTGAACTCAATTTACGTATCTTACTAAATATATTTTTTAATCAGTGATCAAGATGATGGTTGTTTTAAGTAAAAAAATGTATGTACTTCAAAATAATAAAATGTTTAATCAAAGTTTAATTATTGTACTTTTATATTAGTTACGATTTGACCACTTATCCATTATAGTTCTTTGAGAGTGTGTTAGGAACTATGTGGTGAAGGGAATGTTTCACGATCCATCTGATATATCTTTTTACTCTTCGGTTTGTTACTCCCAAGATAGCGGGGGAAGTTGATATTGAAAATATGTAGAACGAATATTCTGCCTATAATATACCGTTGCAAGCATAGTTGAAGTATATATGGAAAGTTAATGAAGTTAACATTTCCCTGATATTTTAAACAAAAATACAGGTGTAGCTACTAGTCAATTATGGCCTCACTGGACAGAATAGTAAGTTTCTTTCTTTTTCCCTTGTAAAAATTAAATTATTTCATCTTTAGATTTAATGGAAACCATAGCCAATAAAAAATTGAAACAATCGCTGCATAAAATGGCTGTGTTAATACAACTCTTTTCAGAGTCCTAGAGTGACCACTTAGGATTTCCGTCATTCTCAAGATTCTGATTGTGCTAGTATGAGTTGAATCAGCAAAATGAACACCGTTTCTTGGATTGATTTAAGAAAGGAAAACAGTTGGTGGTCGCCGTGTGACGCCGAAAATGTTGACTTAACACAGCCAATTTTTGCAGTGTAATATCTCCTTATTAAAGATCAATAAACTAAAAAAATCGTAGGGCATGCCTTATGAAAATTTTGGTACATATAAGTAACCGGGTACTTCATGGTAACGTATTTACGGGGTTTTACTCTGTCCGCTGCATTTCGTTTCGATGTTATTCCAATCTATTTTATTCCTTTCGGTGTTACTTCGATCGGAACATTTCCTTTTGATATTATTCTCATTGATTCTATTCCTTTCGGCTTTCTTTCAATCGATCCTTACCTTTCGATTTTATTCCAGTCTGACTTATTCATTCCGCTTGCTGCATTTCCATTCTGTGTTATTTCGATCAGCTTTGTTCCCATCGGTGTTATTCCATCAGATACGTTTCGTCGTTATTCCAATTTCGGACTTATTCCATTGGGTGTTATGCTAACGTCTCACAATAACTAGTTTGCATAATTTACATAATCATACAGGCTAGGGTGTCTCTAAATATCCTTCTAGTTTTTAAAGAAGGAAAACCCTTCAATAATTAAATTATAGCAATATGTAACTACAGAAAAATTAAAATACGGCCTTGGCTGATCTGCTTAGTGCATAGAGGTTAAAATTGTAACGAAGCCTTTTGAAATTACCAGCATAACCCCGGCCAATAATGAAAATTGCGTTTCGTTTGCAAACGTCACGAAAGAAACAATAAGCACGTAAGCACTGGGCGGGACGCTTAGGGGGCGGAAAACAGCCAAAAATAAAATATATAAGCTCCTTAGAAAGGAAATAAAATCGCATATTAAATTGAAATTGACCTAAACGTGTTCAAAATCTCAATACCGGTGCGCTAAGACATTTTTCATGTTATTCTATACAACCTACCTTCGTCTCTAAAATTCAAAACCGCGATTCAAATAAGATAAACACATTTACTGCTTTACTGGAGTTAGTAATAGCAATGCCACGACAGGCTCCAGAGAAGATAACAAAAGTCCACGTGATACGAGACAAAATTTTGGCCTTCACGTGGGCTGGTTGTGTTCTTTGGTTCAGAACGATGACAAGGGCGGTGGAAAGGGCACCAAATTTAATTTTGCCCCCATAGGAACATTTTTAGATCCGGCACTGTATGAGTGTTTGTGTGTGTGAGATAAAGAGAGACAGAGAAACACACATTTAGAAGGAGGGAGGGAGAGAGAGAGTGTGTGTTTGAGCGAAAATATCAAAATAGCAACAAGTACTGAAGAATGAACCACTGAAAACAAATACGACAAACTTTTCTAAAAGGCAAAATAGCCATGCCTTGCAACTGATAATATTCTTACTTTAGGTAGGGACGATTTTTATTTATGGACTTTAGTCACCTAAGGCTCAGGCCGGGATAGGGGAGGGGATAGCATTCGCGAAGGTGTCGACTCGAGGATTATGTTATATCCAAAATTGCAATAACGATGAAATGGATTAACAACGACGAGAATAAAGCGGATCGGAATAACACCGAACGGAAATGAAGCTATCAGAACGAAACCGAAAGGAATAAGTCCGACTGGAATAAAATCGAAATAATTTGCCTTTAGTGACTGAGGACAAACTCTAGAAAAACCTCAGTAATGATAGTCCGCCCTTGGGCTATCAAACTCCCGACCTCCCGAATTCTATGCCAACGCTCTACCACTGATTTACATATGAGGTTATATTTTAAATCTATCTGATCAAATATTTCTGGCTGTTCTTCCTAACATTGATTATTGATATGGTAAACTTCAAAGCAATCACCAATGCAAAGGTCGGCATCGTGTTTCCTACAGTACGTTCCATAAAACTTTGTGTCCGTCTTCCCCGTTGAAACCAGAAAAAAGTAGGGATGCCGTCATTGCTGAATTAACTTAATTTTCCGGTCAAGGAAATAAAAGAAGCTTTTAGTATTGCCGTATCATGAAATTAAAATGTCTCCGAGAAAAGGATATATTTTTTTTAATTTGTACCGAGCCGCTGTAGCTCAGTGAAAGAGCGCTGGCATAGTATTCGGGAAATCGTGGGTTCGATCTCACCGGCCGACCATCCTGATTGAGGTTTTTCTAGGATTTTGTTTTCAGCCAGATGAGGGAAATTCGACATGACACCTTCAACAAAGTCCTTGACCTTCCCAAATCCTTTCTTTTCTCCTTCCCGGGCTGAGCCCTTAGATACCTAAAGGCAATAAATAAAATGCTTTGAAAAGGAGGAAGAGTTCTTAGGCTAGACCACACTCGTTAGCTGTGGACTTTAATAAAGAAAATTAAGCAGGGATGGAAGGTGGAAGTTTTTAAGTTTACGGGCCTGTGTATATACATAATTTTGCTTGTAAATCTTTTTTCTTTCAAAAATTGTTGTTTTCTTACGGGAAGAAACGTCACTAATGTCAACAAGAGTAAATGTATATATTGTAGAAAACAGACGAGGCTTCCAATAATACTTTACGTATACTCAGAATAAAGAAAAATATATTATTTTATTATAATGGTGACGTCACACCTGGCAAAATATTTTTTTCAAAGATCGTAGTCGATGGCGTACTGGTGTACATTTGTCCTAGATTTTTCTATCTTCAGCAGAGGAACAACGTCTGAATAGCTAAATTAGATGTTGTGTTGACTTCGAATACTCTGTTTCTGTCAGATTTGTAGGTTATGGGTTACCTTAGAGACTATGGTTAGGTAGATCCCAATTAGCAAAATCAGGGACAAAGCTATGGTTTATCAGGATGGGGGAGACCGTCACAAAAAGCTATTGAGTTAAAAAAATCTAATAAAAAGTAATTTAAAATGTTGGTTCTTTCCATCGTTATGGAATGTAATTTGAACAATAAGAATAACGTAAAGAGAAAATAACTAGCATAGATGTTTCTTCCAAACTATCTAGAATACCTTTGCAGAATTCACAAACATGACCTCTGTTAGCTTTTGGAATTTCATATGATATTTAGTGATGTGCAAAAACCGGAAAAACTGCAGGGCAGGAAAAGATTTTTATTTATGTTTCATGCTGCTTAGAAAAAAAAATATCTGATATTTTGGGGCACCTAGCATTACTTGTTCATTCCTGAATAGTTAAAATGTTAGTTTCCATGGCAATGATATATATTTAGAATATTAGTATCTCTATTGTGACTCTCCACAACAAAATCTAATTGCATAATTGTATACTTTATCGATTCCAGCTTGCAACCAACGTTATAGAATGCTTTACATGGGAGTATGTTCTTGGGGCGTAAAACACATTTCTTGTTACTTCTCTATAATATCCTAATCGTACTTTTATAATTTATGTTTTACTAGGAAACAAATACAGACCCTAAACGTGTACTGTAAAACGGGGCTATTTTGACATTGGGGGTTACTTTGACATAGAGCGGGGTTACTTTGACAGATGAGTGATTCTTCCTTTCTTTGAGCGCCGTTGCATACACCCTCATGCATAAGGTTGATACGGTATTTATCAACGAATCGTAAACCACCTCAGAAAAAAAATGTAAATAATAAGTACCGTATTTTTTCTTTCTTTGTTGTTATTTGTCAGTGCTACATTGTTTAATGAACAATGGATAAGACGAACACAAAAAACAAAGTCGAAAAATGTTGTGATACCGGTACCATTGTTGTGTTGTAGGAAAAGAAACACACGCGAACGCAACATTATCATATAAATAGTATACTCGCTGCTGTAGCCTGGTGGTAGCTTCTGTGTACAGCCCCCGACTGGACTCGGACTCACTTGTTTAAGAGTGGGCATTCTGACTGGTTTACTCTGTGAACGTTTTCCCGAGGTTTATTCCATTATGTTTGTTCAATATCGATTTATTTTTAAGTATTAAACTGCAAAACATTAAAGTATTAGCTGTGTCCTTGGTAGGGTTGGTATTTCCTAACCCGCGGGGACCCTGATCATTTTGGTGGGTGTTCTGAACTTTCTTAAAGTGGGCGTTCTGACCGATTATGCATTTGGCCGTTCTGGCCAGTTTTGTGAACGTTGTTGCCATTTTTACGAGTGGGCGTTCTGACCGGTGGGCGCTCTGACCATTTCTGAATTTGCGTGTTTGCCATTTTGCCGGGCGATCTGACCGTTTCGGTGGGCATTCTGACCATTTTCAGAAGTGGGCGATCTGACATAGTCTCCCACTAACATCCAGGAAATGGACCTTCGAAAATGTCTCCTTCAATTACAATTTGTATACGCGTCTCAAGCCATATGCTACCAGATATTGAACACAGTTTTAATCTCCGTCTCAGGGTAATTCCTTGATGTGGGTTTCGGCGTTAATCCTGCTCATGACGTTTGTTGATAATCCATTCATTATTGGAATAATTGCGAAAAAAAAAATCAACCAGAATACGATATCGCAACACTAAAAGAATGTTATTATCGTACCAAATTAATCTACCGAAGTATCGCTCCTCTCAAACGATTCCATCTTGTCATTTTCGGTATTATCAGGACTGCTAGATTTTCGACGTAATTGCACTTTATGTTATTCCTTTCCGTGCTACTCCGTGTCCTAGTCAAATTTTTCGGTCGGTGTTATTCCGATCTGTTTTACTTCGATCGGTGCACTTCACTTCGATCTTAATCCAATCGACTTTGTCCTTTCGGCGTCATTCAGATCGGGACATTTACTTTCGATATTATTTCCATTATCCTATTCCTTTCGGCTTTATTCCAACCGAAGCATTTCCTTTCAATTTTATTCCAGTAGGACTTATTCCTTTCGGTTTCGTTCCGAGCGCTGCATTTCCATTCGGTGTTATTTCGATCGACTTTATTCCTGTCGGTGTTATTCCATCAGATACACTTTGTATTTATTCCAATTTCAGTCTTATTCCATCCGGTGTAATGCTCACCTCCCACAATAACTAGTTTACAAAATTTACATAATGATACATGCTAAGAAACCCAAGCAGAAATACACTACAATAATTACATTATAGCAATAAATAACTAGAGAAGAATGAAAGTACGGTCCTTAGCTTCTCTGCTTAGAAACTGATACATTAAATTTGTAACTTAACAAAGCCTTCTTTAATTTATTAGCTTAACCACGACCAATAACAAAAATCACTTTCACCAAATTAGTTGTATGCTCCCCCTTCCGAAAGTAATTCTTATGAGCGACAATAATTAGCAGTACACATTCTAGCGTTGTTCACAACAATAAGTTAATTATTTAATTGGGGACCAGAGTTTACATTACTCATTTTTGGCCCCTATAAAAATAAACACGCTATTAGTTAGCTAACGGTCAAATGATGCACCACAAAAGCATGAAACCGACCTATTTTATTCAATAGAATATTTGTGAGAACTGTTTTTAATTAAAACTACTGACAAAAACAAAGAAGTTTAACACAACATATTTACAAACAGTTAAATTCTGTTTTATGTGCTTACATTCAGTTTCTTTCTTTCGTTTCCTCTTTCTGATGCTGAAGCCAAGCCTGTGTAAACATAAGAAATTGTTAGTTCTGTCATCTATACAGCAAAAAATAACTACAGTTCTATCAAATGAATTCCTTTTTTGCCACAAGCGTATCGCTGACGGAATTTTAACCAGAAGTTGCGCCTAGAACAAGGAGTGCAAAGCATAGAGTTATGAAACCTCTCCACTAGAGTTAGGCCTGGCGCTGCTGATGTGGCGCCACTTGAAAGTTGAGCGAGAGAATGTTTGTTTTGCAACAACACGTATTATGAGTTGCTATCACATGGCTGCTGTGCTTCGCTATTTGGTATTATTTTAGTTGATTCGTTTGTATTTGAGAAGAAAATGCCAATCTCCTGTGCAGCTCACGGTTGTACCAAGAAGTATAAGAAAGGAAGTAATGAATAGTTTCACAAATAAATGATCATTTAATATTATTCCGTGAAAAATGTTTAATTATGTAAGATGTTATTTCGTGTAGTTTATGTCTGCTAGAAATATAGAAGAAAACACAAATCTTTGATTAAGCCCCTCGTACACGATTCAATAAAGCTTAAACAAGAGCGTTGAACAAGCAATTGGATGAAAATGACGTCACGAATCAGAGATTCCACACAGGAAATCTCTTCAATTCAAGTCTTTTCATCCAATTCGTCTTATTTAGAACATGTCCTATTTTTATTGGATTCAACGCAGTGATCTACCAATCACATCGCTTATGACTTGAACACGTGACAACTGTGCATCCGGAATACTAAAAATTAAAATGTGAACATGGAGCAGGGAATTTTTAAGCCCTTGTTTTTATGATGTGAAATAAAGATATTATCAGAAAATCAAAAAATTAAATAAAGTACGTATCTCTACAAGAAATTCCATCGCATCTTGCTGAGGTAAAGTGTACCTGATGTAAAGCGAGCACATTAAACCGTGCATGAAATAGCGAAAAGTTCTTGGAACTACTTGGCTGTTTCCACGTTGGTGAGCGAGCACATTAAGAAGAGGGGATACAGTTTCGAGTTTCGTTTTTGCCATCAGCCGACATCCAGATGGATCTATTACAAAGTCGAAATCTTGCTTGCGTAAGGTTTTCATGGCTTGGTTCCTTGTCATCTTCCAAGAAGGGTCCACAAGAATCATTTCAGCGTTGTCAGGTCTACAGAGTTTTCAATGGAATACGGAAAATCAGATGTTTTGTATGATCTACAGATTTTTCAATATTGTATCCACAACTGAATTTAAGCTTGAAAATCATCCGTTCCACTAAGAAAACATTTAACTTTATCAGGATCAGGAACCACTAGTTTTTTTTCTAATTCAATAATTCTGTCTGTATACCCGTCGCCTGGAGAGAGAGGTTGCGGTGCATTTTCCTTTTCTTCCACCCCTCCCTTCGTCCACTCTTGTCTACTTTTCCAGTGTGGTTGTAAAGTGACCGCTTCCTACCTTTGGGGACTGGTGACAAAGTCATTGGAAACTGAAAATCTGGGAAGAGCACAGAATGACTAACAGGAGAGGAACAAAAAGATGTAAGCTCACATAAGGTCATGCACACTATAAATAGCCGTCAAACATCAATTGTGAATCTTTTTTCTGAAACGATGAAACATAGCCTCAAAGTTCTTTTTTTTTCTTTATTTTAGACCCTTCTCTGAAGCAAAACAACTATTTTCTTGTTTCTATCTCTCCTAAAGCTTTCTGAGTTTCAGAAATTATCCATTTCCTGGTCAGTGGTTAGAGTAGTTAAAAAAAAGTTTGCAGACATTTCTCCAGATATTTTTGTATTTCTAAAGATAATTTCAATTCCGAACCTGGCAACGCTGATTTGTGGTTTGAAAGAACAGAAGGGATCTTGCAAGACGTACAGACAGCTTAGGGGCACTTCTCCCATTTCTTTACTTCCCCATCAACCAAACGACTGACCACCGAATTTCGGTCGTTTAGTTTTTTCCGGCTTCCTTGCAATGGGTTAAAAAAAATACAAATGCATTGACGTTCGCTCTTTACCTTATTGCAGGTTTCCCTAATGATTTTCCCTTTTATGTTTGGTATTTTACTACATTCGGTTATGGAAAGGTTGATAAAAAACGGAACTCAAAGTACAGTTCCTTATCATTGACGAGAACCTTCGAATTCATTTCAGTATTCAATTGAAAAAGTTACACATTACGTTCAAATAATAAGAAGAATGATAATTATAAGAAGAAGAAGATGATGAAGAAGAAGAGGGTCA
>JAGDQP010047048.1:0-15136 GCA_022664845.1 Lepisma saccharinum
GGGAATACTTTCCAAATCTGAGCAAATTGCCCAGTTGAAAGGGAGATATGTATAAAGTGAGTTAATGATGGCATTCATCAACCCCTGAACCATTTGGAAGTTTTGTGGGTATTACATTGTAAACATTATATTAGTGACCACACGAAAGTGAATACATTTTTCATTCTGACTGAATTAATTTGTTTCGAGGGGAGAAAGATCTGGAACTAATAACTTTGGAGGAACGCCGGTTCCTTCACTTACCCTGCAAAAATATTTCTCAAGTAAATTGAGAGTAATAACAATATGATGCAAGATCCACATTTCCCGTTTAGGGTTTGTCAACAAAAGCAGGGAAGCCTTTTATCACAGCTATGTCCTCATGTCAACAATTTTCAACTCACGAACAACTAAAGCTACGAAGGGGATTGGGGTGTTGTTGGAAAGGCTTCGGCGAGAGGAATTTTGAATTTTATTTTATGACCTTTAGGCATCTAAGGCTCAGGCCGGGATAGGGGATGGCAAAGGATTCGGGAAAGTGCCGGCCAGGACCTATGTTGAAGGTGCCATCCCGGCATACGCCTGGTGTGACTGAGGAAAACCCCTGGAAAAAACTCAGTCAGGATGGTTGGCCGCTGGGATCGAATCCACGACCTCCCGAGTGCTAAGCCAACGCTCTACCACTGAATTATGGCGGCTCGGTATTTGGCGAGAGGAGTTCAAAACCGCATCGGTGTTGAAGCCTAGCGCTAGACCATGTGCAAATTTCACGACTGGGCTTTACCTTACTTGTTTATTGTATATATCATGGCTTTAGTTCATGTCATATTGCTTCTGTTTAGTATAAACTTAATTTGTACTTGGTCACTTTATTTTATTTTATTTTATTCAGGGACTCTGCCAGACTCGACTTCCCCCCTTCAGAATGAGAGGTGTAACCCGTCCTAATTATGGAGCACAACACCCAACTTCTCCCCCTGATTTCTCCCTGGTTTTCACGAATTAATATCCTTCGGAAATTTTTTATTGTTTCATTTAGAAAGTAACCTTAAAAAATAAACTGTTTCTATCTAGGGTTCCAGATATTCTCTTTTCAGGAATCATAGTTTTGTAGTATCTACTTTTCCCTTTTTTCTTGCTACGTCCTTTAAATGTACTATTTTTTGTTGTTTGTCTTTTCTAAAATCACATTAGCAGTACACGTACATTCATACCAATTTAAATTTTATTTAAGGCCTTTGGCTCGGGCCGAATAGATGATGATGGGATGAATTGGTGGAATGAAGAAACTAGGAGGAGACGGGAGAAGCCTGAGAAAACCCACGCACACGGTGTTTGTCCACCACAAAGCCCACATGGCATGAGCAGGAATTGAACTGACGACCTCACGTGTCACAGGTGAGCGATCTACCACTGAGCCACCGCGGCCCCTAGAGCCATATGAAAACTGATGCAAATAATGTTAGAAGTTATCCCGAATCTCCCCGTTCTTTTTAATATGGCCACCCTTACCTTACACTCCCTTGGTACCACCCCCAAACTACAAAACCTGGCAGAAAATCTGGTTTCATTCAATTTCAGATTTGCAACAGTCAGGTTACATATCTCTTGTATTTTTTTTTTATTTTTTTTAATGTTAAGTCCTTTATTTCATGTTGTTAGAAATAAGAAAGTGAAATACAAGGATAACAATCGTCTTAATAGATTATGTCTCTATTGAAAGAACATTGCCCGCTTTCATTTTTATTTGTAACTGCAACCTTCTGCAACAGACAGCAACGCTTTATGAAGTAAAAGTCTTCATTGAGAGTACTTAATGCGTGCAGTTTATTTTCCCATTGTTTTTCTTCTGCCTCATTTATGTTCATTCTTCCCTGAGGCATGCAGTCTTCAGAGGAACAAGTGTTTTCCCTCTTCGTAACATAACAAACGGAAGAACACGTTCCTCCATCTTGCGACGTTTTTTTGGAGTATTTCAAAAGGTCTTTAAACCAAAGGATACTATCCTATACACTCATGTAGTTTTTAATTAAGGCCGGGAGAGGGCTCTGTCTGTCTGTCTCAGCTTTTAAAACAAAGCTAGACAAGTCAAATAATCTTTGTGTTCTCATTATTTTGTGCCAGTAAATGAAATAACATTTGGAGGAATATGAAAGTAATTGAAATGTTCATTTATGTAAACTTTGTTTGTACAATCATTTTTAAAAAATATTAGTTGAAAATGAACCATTCGTTGTGTAAGATAATAAAAATATGACAACTTGCAATATTAAGAACTTATAAAGTTCTCTGAATGACGAAAGCTTGTTCGCCGTAAAGTATCCTTAGAAGTAGGCAGTGCCATCTGTTAGTTAGTTGTTAAACTACGTACTGTATGAGAAGAGAAAAGGTTGGAAAAACGTTGTGAAACGTTCATCTTTGATCTCTAACCTGATTTGTCTATATTGTTCATGGTAGTAAGTTAGAGACTTCAACTTTTCAACGTCAGCATTCATGAAATTAAGGAAAAGTGTAAATTCAGTTATTAGGAACGACAGATATGGAATACTGAAACGTAACTAGAAGGAAGGAAATGACAACGACTGACAGGAAAAGCAAAGAGCAAATATTATCATCACAGCAGAGTATGAGATAAGCAGAAGAGCAGATAATTCCTAATCATCGATTGCGCAAGTAACATGGCCAGCAGTTTCAACATCAGAAAATAAACTCTCGACCAATCACAGAAGAGACAATATGTGGAATCAGAAAATTCTGCGAAACTTGAGTCAGCATTCAGAGTTTCCGTCCCAGAACATCAAGAACAGTAAGTAGATCTATAAACTGCCTATTGAGGACAATCAAGAGAGTGAGATAACAGAAATAGACGAGAGTGATACTGAAGCTTTACGATAAGACATCAAAGAGAGATTTAAATCGAATGAGAGAGTTGGCAGCTGATAACATCACTACACGTATGGGTTCATCCAGTCTTAGTGTTAAGCGAGTCCATTCGTCATAGAATTTTTGCTAGACTTGTCGCTTGAGAAAGCCGAGCAGCAGACCCAGTGAAATTACTGCCATGAGTTCCGGATGTGAAGAATAGGAGACAAGAACTGGTGAGTGGAGTCTTTATTGCTATTAAAGAGGGATGGTGATAGTTATGTTTTCCAACAGTGTCGATTACTATTAGTAGATCAATAGTCCACTATACGTCCCCGATATAGCTCCATGTGCGGTATAATTAGTTATGCTAAAGTTGCTCTACTTACAGCCGGAGAGGATACAGTCAATAATATATTAAAATTAGATCTTGTCTTATTTTTCTAACGTAACCTAAAGTACAAAGAAAAAGGTTAAAGTTATTACTTTAACAAACGTTAAAAAATATGACCTTTCTGAGAATCGAACACGAGTCCCTTCAGGGTCATTCCACGTCAATTCAACAAAAAAAATTGTTGAAAGTTAATCCAGCATCTCCGACTTGGATGAAATGTGGTGGTGTTATAGGAGTTTCTGTGCTGATTTCAAATCTGTAAATTTTATCGCAATCGGTTCCAAAGTTATTGCATTTCAAACACGGAATGAAAAGCCATTCTTATAGTCGTGACATACAATTTTCGCATCGTTCTAAATTACGAAAAACGTCATATCTCGTTTCCTATGTATGCTAGAAACATGATTATTTTCTTTTATTCAGATTGTCTTGAAATGATCAACCAGGAACAATATATAAAGTTATGGCTTAGCTGTTAGAAAATTTACAAAAGTGAAATGTTGCCAAAAAATAAAAAATGCCATTTTGTAAATTTGAAGTCTTTGTAACTCAAAATTCCCATCATGGATTGCAATGATTTTTTTTATTTGAAAGCTCATTAGTCATTACTCATTACATTTATTTTCATATGTAAAAAATAAATAAAAATGTGATGGGCCTTCAAGACACTAGGGAGGAAAGTGAAATATTATAAATGTACATGTAAAAAGAAAAAAAAAGTCTTACACTGCTATCTTCATTTTATTTTATTTGAATTTTATTTATGGACTTTAGGCATCTAAGACTCAGGTCGGGAGGGGAATAGATGTTGGAAGATGTCGTCCAGGGGTTATATTGAAGGTGCCATCCCGGCACTTGCCTGATGTGGCTGAGAAAAACCTCTGGAATGGTTCTGTGCTTAAATGATGGAAGGTGTCTCATGTAGTGTTGGAAAATTAAAAAAATATTATGAAAAACTCATTGAAATAACTTAACGGGCCGCAGGCCCACCTGCTATGAATTTTCGGTAAGTTTTTCAAAACTCAAAATTTTCAAAAAATTAAAAAATGCTGGATTTTCGGGAACATTTTCTACATTTTAAATTTTTCAAAAGTCAAAAAATGCGGAATTTTCGGGAATTTTTTTCCAAAACTCAATATTTTCGAGAAATAACAAAAAATTCCGGTAAATGTTTGAAAAGCCAAGAAGCACGTTGGGGGACCAAGAGGGGTTAGACCCCTGACTATTTAGGTTCAAATTATATAATAAAAGTCAATTTCTATTTGACGGAAAAACAGGTCTACCCTAGCCAAATCCTACCTAACCTGCCCTTACATAAACAAGCCACCCCTTACCTCACCCAACTGTTTTTCCGTCAAATAGAAATTGACTTTTATTATATAATTTGAATCTTAGGAAGGGCCCTCTCCTGACTCCCATCGTGCTTCTTGTGTTTTCAAACATTTTCCGGAAAATGCTAGATTTTTGGAATTTTCGAAAATGAGAATTTTTTAAAATTCGGGAGTATTTTTATTTTTCAAATTGAGCTTTTGAAATTTTTCCCTAACATTTGGCATTTTTGTGTTTTGAAAAATTTAAAAATGTTGAGATTTTGAAAATGGTCCCGAAAATCCGGCATTTTTGGATTTAAAAAAAAAATTGATTTGAAAATTTTCCCGAAAATTCATAGCAGGTGAGCCTTCGGTCTGTTAGGTTATTTCAATAAGTTTTTTCATACTATTTTTTAAATTTTCCAACACTACATGAGACATCTTCCATCATTTAAGCACAGAACCATTCCAGAGGTTTCTCTCAGTCACACCAGGCAAGTGCCGGGATGGCACTACCACGTATATATGGTACATGTATAGGAGGCTATGCCTGTACGGTATTCTTAACACGTAATACAGCAGTGTAATAGCATGTCGTTACGTGGGACACCAAAGGATAACAGTGCGTTACGTTATAGAGGAATTCTTTACGACTTACAAGCTTTCTATCTGAAGGCGCATTACGCGAAAGAAGTTTCCATTATTTAAAGCTATGTTCCACTGTTTGTCCTTTTTGACACTTCGAAGTCAGATTGCAAAAGTTAATTTAGTGCTTCAGTTTCACAATAGGGGAAGTCAGTTTAATATGAGCAGTCCGAAAATATAAGCAGGACGAAGCTTATACTCCCATATCTTCCACGTACATTGCGCAAGAACGAAACAACGAAGTTGGTAGCGTTGTTTGGAGTTTCGTGGTTCACGAGAGTGGAGCCCAAGCTAGTGTGCTGCTATTGTTGTGTAATAAAGGAGATGATGTGTAAGAATGTATATGTTTTGAGCTAGAGAATGGAAAATAAGCTTCAACGAGGTATTCATTCGTTATACAAAATATATCACTTAATTTATAGTCACTTCCGTCTAGGAACACAACGCCAGTCGTGTGTTCACTTCTTTGTGATGAACAGAGTTGCAAACTACAGTGCATTAAAAAAAACCACTAGCAGTCGGTGAAATATGAGCTTTTAAATTCAATTTAATATGAACATGTACAAATTTGCTGAAAATAATGAGAGAAATGAACGTGAGGAGCTTTCGTAG
Source organism: Lepisma saccharinum (assembly GCA_022664845.1). Lineage (NCBI taxonomy): Eukaryota > Metazoa > Arthropoda > Insecta > Zygentoma > Lepismatidae > Lepisma > Lepisma saccharinum. Next base: position 5,803 of record JAGDQP010047048.1, read on the forward strand.
GTATTAACTAGAGCAGAAAATCTGTAATGACATAATAATTTGTGGATGGCATTTAGTACCTCCCCCAAATGAATCAAAGACGATTACTTTCTAAAGTAAGCCCACATGCAGCAGATCTTACTAAGCAATATTCCTTACAGTACTCGAATGTATAGGCCTATTTGACCATTTGTAAAGTAAACTAACCTAACGTTATCTAACCTAAAGTCAGTAATAGTTACAGTATCACGATTCATAGGCCTAATCACTACCAAATTATTTGGAAGAGATACTAAAAAGCAGCCTAATTTGTAATAACATGGATGACAAAGCCTGCACTCTTTTAGTTCATAATCAGCCTAACCTATTATGTTTGGTCACTTGTCGTCAGTTTCCGGTTTAGGTCCTATTGCTAGACTCTTGACCATCCTACAATAATGGATGTAACTGGGGTGTCTATGGGAGCCCCAGTCCTGCCTAGTCAAAACCGAGCCTCATCCAAACAAACCATAGGCCCAATAGTTAATAGCCTATTGTAAATGTTATATTTTACTGAAGTTTTAACTCCGGGTAGGGCTAAAGATGCAGTGTTTCTGTTCTTTTGGTAATATTTTGTTTTACGTAATTCACATTTGAAGTTTATTTTTGAAGACCTGCGATGGAAAAAGTCAAGCCACAATTTAAGTTTTGTCAAAAAAAATGGCCAATTTCACTCTTCTCCCTCTTGGGCAAGGAAAGTCTAATTGTCTATTTTTGTCCATTTTTTTTTATTTGACAAAACTGAGAATCCTGCGGCTTAGACTTTTTTCGTCGCAGGTCTTCATTTGCACATTCACAGGACTAATGTTCGAGTGTGTGTTTCACGAGCATGAGTGGCTCTTTTTTGCTAATTATTGTAATCTTTCATAATTGTATTATCTTTTATTTTGTATATTCTACTGTTATTTATTCTTTTTTCACTTGTATTGGGTGTGCAAATATTGCCACAGAATGGTGCTCATATATGCCCTATGCAGTGCTCATATTACCCTTGTACCATGGGAAATATAAGCACTTCACACCTACCTTATTTCTCTCTTCATTACTCAGATACCAGAGTATGTACAACCCTGTACTTTCTATCGTTGTTCAAAGAAGAACCTGTCTTACTTTTAGTCATATTTTGTAATTTTTGTAATAAACCATTTTTGAGATACAGCCTCATTTTCATTAACTCTGCTCATATCCACCTGACTTCCCCTATAGATCAAAACGCCTCCTTTATCCATATGATGGAATTCCCTGCTATATGCATGATAAATAGTTATCAAGTTGAATGATGTGAATAATTTAGTGCTAAAATAATTGTAATCCAGCACTTTTCGGTGTAAATGTATAGGAGAGACAATTTCTTTGAGAAAATGTGACAGCACTTAAAAATAGCACATAAAGTAGCAAATATTCAGCGTAAGTTCATTCTTTAATCGTGACTGATAATTACGACCACTATTGTGCTCTGTTGGGAACATTATTACGACATTGTGGGAAATATTAGAACTCATTGCTTTCAATGTCAAACTTAGAGCCATGAAACTTGTGTAAGTAACATTGACTTGCGAATGATTCATTAACGTGTTTCTACTAAAATGATGTTCTTCGTAATGTGATACATTATAATTAATATTGTGGATGCACTGCTTATGCTTTTGCAGATTTCTTGATGTAAAATTGTTCATAGGTAAGTGCCAGACGGAGGTATTCATAGCTTCCTCACCTATGAACATATCAATGGTCATTTTTGATCAGTTCGACTTTGCTCACAATCAACATCAATGTCCAAGGGACATCCTAGGAAATTAAGGAGATCCATAACAGGTCCGTTGGACATCCCGCTGGAATATCCAAAAAATATCCATGGGATGTTCCACAGAAGTCCAATGGTGTGATCAACAAGAATTAATTTCTTTTCCTTGTTTTTTTTTCATCCAATGAAGATCCCTTGGATATCCATGGCATGTATCCAGAATATAGAATGTCCTATAAATGACCCGCGTCCCATAGTTATCCCAAACATGCCCTTCGGGAATTTCATTTTCTGCTCCAAGGTAGATACGTAGATATCCTTGGACATCCACGTAGCCTAGGCAAGACCCTCAGATATCCATAGGACGTCCTTATCTTGTGAGAACTTGTTATAATGTTGTGTTGCTTAAAGTACCACATATTCCCGCAAACAACCCTATTATACTCACGCAGTATTGTGGACCTCTTCTCGGCTCAGGTCACTCCCCAAATTATCGAGTGCACTCCAACTTTACAATTGTTACAATCAAAAATCGATAGAAACTGTGCAAAGCTCCACTTACACCCTCCCAATTTTAACTTTACACCCGACCCGCAAAACTGAAAATCCTGACGGAATTCCTGCATCTGCAGGAAGGTTCAATTCCACTCTGGTCTATCACAAAATCGCCTATGCAATCACGGAGCTGCTACAGTTTCTGATAAACATTCATTTAGAAAATCTAAGAAACTCATACTCTAGCACAGAGTTTATTAAGACGTTGTGGCTATGACTACGAATCGGGCGGCCCAGGTTCAAATCCCGACCAGGATGCTGGAGACTTTTCTTACAGTGCTCCTATGCCTGGCGCTCTGAGGTGCACTCAGTCTTCTATCAAATTGAGTGCCAGAGTGTAGTACTCCTGGGTACCTTGTAGAGGTAAAGGCGGTCTTGCGTGGGACTGACCACTCCACCTCACTCGTACCGTAGATCGAGAATATGTAGAGCGCTACCTCCACATCCCGCAAGCACCGTGCACGGCGTACGTATCGCACAGGGGATAGCTTTACGTTAGGGTTTATGAAGAAGTAAGTACTTTGCAACACACAAAATCCTTTTTTGTTGTTGCTGTTGTAGTTGTTTAGTTATTTGATAATTTTGTGTATTGTCGTTTTTATGTTCCCTTTCCCTTTCTTCCATTAATGGCGAATTAATTACCCAGATATTTTGCAAGCGGCTATTTAACACAGAACGTTTTATATCAACAGTAAAAGCGCTTCGTCATAATTTGCTTCCCGCTTCCAGTCCCGAGACAATACGTTTTGGGCTAACACCTACACCAAGATATACTCAAGTGTCTAGCTGCTTTTTTTATACTGATATTAAAAGTATTTTTAAAAAGGAATTATCCTAAAGAATCTGGGACATTCTTTCTCTCCATTTTGTAATAGAAGTATCACTTTTTCTATTAATACTGTAAAATATACCTAAAAGTTGGAGAATACAATAACATTTTTTAAAAAAAATATTTTAAGCAATCAAAATTCCTCGCGCCCTCCCCTCAGCTTTTAAGAATTTGTGTGACATCACTTTCGTATCTTTTTCTCCGTTCACAGTCTCATTGTAGTATATTTATATACAATACTTCTTACTGTTTATTTCTTAAAAACACTTTATTTTTCTTTTCGAAGTGACAAATCATGTTAGTGTCGTGATATCCTAGCCCTTGGCCCACTTGTGTACCTCTAGATATGACACCAGCAGTAATCACGTAGCTCCGTACACAGTTATAAGGAGAAGAAAAAGGTTTCTACGTTGAAATGGACATAAAAAGGATATAGAGGACTTGTTGCTAATATTTAGTGATAATGAATGACACACTATAAATCTACAGACAATTACGTATGGTGAAGTCACTAAAAAACAGAAGACAATTAACAAAAAAAAAAAACTTTGGAGAGTAGAAGCAAAGAATACAAAGTGATTGCTAGATGCTCTCACGTATACCTCGATAGTAGCGACAGTTGCGGCCAGAGTTGATGATGCCTTCAGTTTCTAACCAAGGATGTTCTAATAGAGGATATGCGATTTTCCAAAGAACATGAGTCCAAACGTCACAGCATAGTCCCGACCAGTTAGCCCACTTATTCCAATCAAAAACATTGTTTCCGGCTAACAAAGATGACAACAAGCTCTCTAGTTGTTCGATAGCCAATCAGGTATGTCGCCTTGATCCAATTAGTTGTTTTTTGAATCATTCTTTCTCTGAACATGAGATAGCTACAAGCAAATCCTCTATTAGAACATCCTTGCTTCGAACCAACCAACCAATCTATATAACTGAACGAAGAAGAAGAAGAAGGACTCTTTTACCTCATACAGACGAAAATGGATATAAAATCAAGAGAAAAAGAAAACATAAGTTTAGAAGGCAAAGATGAGATAAAGAGCAATCTATTTCTAAAGAATAAAAAGACTCTTAACCAATATAGAACGTAAACAATATAAAATTTATTAAATATTATTTATGAAACATAACGACTATTACGGTCGAAAACTCCATTGACATCTTAGCCAATGAAAATTAATAATTTCCCGCCAATGGCATTTCTCGGCGGTATCATCTGATCTTAGACTTGTGCTGCCATCTGACAAGTAGGCCAGAGGACGGGAATTTTTGTTTACTATGCACAGCTAAGAGGCATTTCTTATTTTCTTTGCTAGAGGTGTTCTGTTTTTTCGGGTCAACGATTGTTTCTTCCCTTAATTCACAGTTTATGACCTTAATCTGTGAGTACGGTCTAAGCCTGTCATACGTAAGAGGAATGATGTAACTTGATGAGTTAGTCCGCCGAGAAGAGGGAACGGGAATCAAGCGGCCAGGACCTTTGTTTAGGTAATGAATCAGCAATTACCTGGGGAAATTAATGTAAGTCCTGAAAAATGTCAGTCAGGCAACAGAGCTTGAAAGTGCGTGACTCCCCAGTGCCGATGCGAGGTCCATGACGTTAACTATGCCAATGATTGAAATAAAGTTTGTGGTATCCTGGTGTCGTAACATATATAACTATTCCTTGTTTATGAACCTGGTGAGATGTACGCTGTTGAAAGTTCTAGAACAGCTTTTAAATCCATCCTCATTTTAAAAATAAAGTGATCACAGTAAATACATATTAACCGTATCGTATTCAGCCATTTTCTATTTACTGTTAGATGAAGGCCTGCCTAATTTTTTGTACAGATCTCTGTTAGCTTGTGTCCTAGTCGATTTAGCTCTTGAAGAACGCTTGATTTTCATCACCTCATTTTGTATTTGGACGTCTCCTAGGTCATCTCTGTTCTTTGGGAATCTAATTTTCTCGCCCATCAATTTGATCGTCTAGCTATGTGACCTCCCCATCTCCTCTTCATCTTCCTCGCAATCTTGATTATATCTTCTACCTTTGTGAACGAATCTATTCATTTGTCTTCCTGTCCCTCCTGGTTATTTCTAGCATGCATTTGCTCTTTGTGTGACCCTTAATCTTTGAGTCGTTTCAGCATTGAATGTTCACGTTTTACAGCCGCAAATTATCATAAACTTTACGTTCTCTGGTACGATTCTCGGTGATGATACAAGTGGTACGAAGTCCACGTCAAATTGTAGGTCCCGTCCTTAAGGCGTCATTTTCATCCAATGGAAAGCAATGACAAACCACCATTGGTTCTCCTTGCCCAGGATCCTTTGGGTCACGAGATGCCTAGGGGCAGAATATCCATAATCATAATTTATTTCATCAGTCAATTTCGCATTGGATGTTTTCAGCTGCCCTAGGTAAACATACTCATCAGTTATGCCTGTTATCTCTCCGAGAAGTTTTATTTCCTTCTTATCAACATGTTGATTGTACATTACTTTTGTTTTACTTAAATTCATTTTAAGGCCTATTTTCGAACTCTCATTACACAGCTCTTCCATTCTGGTTTGTAGTCCTTCTGCACTTGAAGCAAACAGGACTATATCATCAGCGAATCGTAAGTGATGAAGATATTTGCCATTAATTTTAATTCCAACTTCATCTCAGTTTAAATTTTGGAACACTTCCTCCAGATCCGCAGAAAACAGTTTTCTAGAGATATGACCGCCCTGCTGGTCTAGTGGTTACCTTCGCTGTCTGTAGGGCCTCGGGTTGGATTCTCGGCTTTGCCAATGGATTTTTTCAAAAGCGAAAGGGTCTGGAACGGTGCCAACCCAGCATCGTAATGCAATTGGAGAGCTGCTGTGAATAAAAGACAATGGCGATCACAGTTGAAAGCTTCGGCTCTCCTCTCAGAACGCTTCTGGCCAACTCCATCCTCCGGGAGAGTCCTCATTCAGTAATGGATTGAATATGGCTGTGACATATTACACATATTCATATATTATAAATGAGGGCACGGTGGCTCAGTGGTATAGCGCTCACCTCTAGTGCTTGGAGTCATCGAATCGATCACGTCTCGTGCCAAGCGGGCTTTGTGGTGAACAAAGACCGTGTGTGGGGGTCTTCTCAATGTTCTCCCGTTTTCTCACACTTTCTTCACTCCACCAATTCTGCCATCATTCATTCGCCCAGGGCCAAAGTTACCCAAAGGCCTTAAATAAAACTTCAATTCAACCAACTGGAACTCTAGAACTCTGATTGATTGAAAAGCTGCGTCACTAGTTGGCTAAATATATCCGTTCTTGTGATTGGTTGAAATGATTGGCTGTGATTCGCTAGTAGATATACGCCTCTGATTGGCCCAGAAAGCAGTTTGTCTGATTGGTTGACGTAGTTTACGTTATGTTGTGGTAGAGAGCGTTGTTTGACTGAGTTTCTTTTACCTCTTTCTCTGTTGATTTTGCTTGCTCCCACCGTAATAGTTTTCTATATCCCAGTAGCCTGAACAATTTGCTAAGATAGTGGTGTCGGAAAATAAGATGTAGTCCACTTCGTTTGTGATATATTCCGCTAATTCATACTAGGGCTGTTAATATACGGAAAAATTGATATCCGATTCATTATCCGGATAATCCAACAATTATCGGAATAAAGAATATTTGATTAGTTATCCTGATAACGAATAGTCCATGTATTCGTCTTCGGATATTCGTTTATTCTTTTTCGGATATCCAATTAATCGTATTTGAATAATATAATTATCCAGGTAATTAATTATCTGAATAATATCCGGATTTATCCGGATAATTTTCACGAACTCTAGTCCCTACTTTTCTGCCTTATGTAAGTTCCATGCTCTTCGCAGTCAGTCTTCGTAGTCCACCATGTATGTTTAGTCTTAACCACGGTCAAGGAATCAAAGAAGCGGCTTTCTAGGCCCAATCACAGCGTTACATGCGTAGGACCAACATGGCGTTTGGATCAACACGGCTTTGGATCAATTTCAGGAGGACTGATTTCGTACTGTTTTCCCTAAATATTTGATTATAGTATATCGTGATATTTCATCGAAAAACATCTCTCAAAGTGTACAATCCAACTAACAAAGATACGATAATTTTGAGTGTGTTATACTATCCTTTCAATGGAAATGGTTGGCAACCTTGTCCAGAGGTTTTATAAGCAGCACCAGCACTCGAGCTGTCTCTCTGCCCGGCGACAGACATATTACATGAATATAATGTAAAGTCAAGAACAGAATTACACATTTGTAAGCAGATTCTGTAATCCGTTTATGGTGGAGGTAAGATAAATTAGTGAATCAGTACAGACCAGCCATTTACAGATCATAAACTTGTGCTATAGAGGAAACTCGAAGGACAATGTTTCTGTTAGTCGACTCTAGCGCCATCTAATAAAGAACCTGAACTAACACAAAGTAGGTAGAAAGCACAGAAAGAAACTTCAAACTACCTTCGTGGCTTTAGCCTTGTGAGTCTGAAAGAAAGTGAATAAAACCGCAGTTGAACTTTACGAAATTTGAATTTTTCATCATCTTGAAGGTGCTGAATTTCACCACTAGAGCGCGACCATACATAAAGCCGGCTTTTCGTGCAGGCGTTCGTCGCGTGTTTGTTTCGCGATTTCTATGAGTAACCAATAGTAACTCGTGTTATACGTAGAACACGAACTTAAACACATGTTTCATTTGGCTCCTCAGTTAAATCGCAAGCGAAGAATGAGGCGAGCACCTGGCCTAATTCTACATGTTGGGCCAAGGTAAAATTAGATATCTTATGGGAAGTCTACATTAGGTTTTGTTGATCAACATGTTTGTGTGCGCGAGGATTATCTAAAGATCGTGACAATCTTCAATTTTCACTTCACTTATACCGGGTACGTTTATAAATTGTCACGGTCTTTAGATAATCCTCGCGCGCACAAACATGTTGATCAACAAGGCCTAATATAGACTTACCATAAGTGTGAGTCCAGATTAGGCCAAATTTCCGTGCTTGCACATGTTGGTGAAGAGTGAAGACCGTCTCAGAACGGCGATATCATCGGTCGCTTCTTTCCTACTGCGAATTTTGAAAACAGAAAAGTAAACAAAGAGAATGTATTTGGGTAATTACTTACTGCAGAAATTACTATATTTGACGGCACAATGCACTACGATAGGTTTAAACATATACAAGCGAAGAAATATCTAAGAGATCTGAAATTATTTACATGCGCCCTCTTAATCGATTTTCAATATTACTGCTAACATTATTCATAGGTTGCCAGATACTATAATTAAGTTAATATTTTGTATCAATGATCTCTATCTAAAAGCGATACTGGACTGACTGTTGCCATTGCCAGTTTCATGAATATATGAAGCCAGGCATCGGAGAGGCACTTGATCTCTTTTGTCCACTTCCAGTCTAAACTAATATGGAACAAAATTTCGATTTTTACTAATTTTTTAACGCTTGATATCGCTGTGTAACCCATTTTTTTTATTTATGTCTTAATTCTTGCAAAAAGTAAATATTATTTGCAGTATTTTCTATTATTTGCAGTATTTTCTATTATATGCAGAGTAGGGTATACTATTATACGGATTGCCTAGAACCTAGAATTACATGCACAAAAGACTAGGCGAATCGAACCAAGTTTTCTTATTTTCTTAAACACACAAAATACAAAATTAATCAAATCGGCTTACGCCCACACGAGAGGAGTGACTGTTTAGTGTCGAAAGATAGACGCCAGAGCAAATATTTAAACTCGTTTGTCCACTTCCAGTCTAATCCAATGTGGATCAAATTTTCAGTTCTAACTCAGTTAGCTTGATATCGCTGTGCGGCCCGTTTATTGATTTATAAATAAATCTTAATTCGTGAGTTATTCATATAATTTTACACCCTACTCTGCATTTAATAGAAAATACTGCAAATAATATTTACGTTTTTTTGCAAGAATTAAGACATAAGGAAAGGGGCCGCACAGTGATATCAAGCGAAAAAACTGAGTTAGAACAAAATAAAAAATGGTCCATATTGGTTTAGACTGGAAGTGAACAAATGAGATTAACTGTCTTCTCCTCCCCCTGGCTTCATATAATCATGAAATTTGTAATGGCAGCAGTTAGTCCAGTATCGCTTTTAGATAGAGGTCATTGAGGTGTACTCACAGAGCATGAAAT
>JAGDQP010047049.1:0-15136 GCA_022664845.1 Lepisma saccharinum
AACACGTAACGTTATATGTTTGAGACAATGCGATTTATGTTCCATTTCATTCTTAGGCACCCAAATATTCAACGACGATTTTAGTATGTAAGGTAAAAAACTATTGAAAATAGTTTTGAGCATTTAGTTTTAGAACCCCATGGCGCTAAGCGCGTGGAGTGAATTTAGTATGTAAGATATTCGACGAATTAAATTAATATAACAACATCTAAACGGCAAAAATAGGAAATTAAATCTATTCTATGTTTAACATCAATTTATGAATTATAGGCCGAATTTATGAAAAATAAAAATATATCACGGGAAACTTTGAATTCAAAGAAATAATATTGCAATATAAATGATACCATTGATAAATGATACCATTAATAATAATTTCCTATGAAAAATAAAATAATTAAAGAATGAAATTGTAGTCATGTTTAAAATTTAAAATCATATTTTGTGCCACGTCTGTAAGATCTAGACAAAACATGACAGTGCATGCATGGAATTAAAATCAAATATTGTCATTGCTAATATTCCGTTCGATAGAGCGAAATCCGGAAAAATGTTTTACCGAACGTGAAATTTTAAATAATTTTGTACAATAAGACCGTGAAATATTCCATCATTTATTCAGCATGACAATAATATTATCTTTTATCTTGTAAAACCCATCAAATTTTGAACCTATTTTTTTTAACAAAATTGTCACACTCCTTTTACATTTTTTGCTACATTTTTTCTTTTCGAATCTAAATGATGCAAATATTCTGACTGTGAAGTATATCACACATCTTTTTCCTAAAGAAACATTCATTTTTGTTTCACAATCCTACTTTTAATACTTTTAGAAAAATATAGAGAAGTCCTGTAATCCTGTTTTTTTCAAGGCAAGATCTTGATACTCAATTGATTGCTAAATATCAATTTTATTCTTCAAATATGCTATGTTATAGGCCAAATGCGCAGAATTTCAGTACAATTCCATTTTATTTTCAGAAAGTACTATCCCAGCATTAACGATAAAAATGGCAATTCTTCATTAAATTATTAAAACTTCGTACGCGAAGAATTTATCTAACATTTTTCTACTCTATACTTCAGGGAAAGTGAATCCCTATTAAATTCTCAAACCACCATTTTTAAATAGGATTATTGTTGGACGAGATTCCGACATCTTCATTTTGTTCCCTTAGCATCGCAATAGTGATTTGTTTCGTTGTGTGCGAACGGACTACAGCCATCATTTATCTCATGCAAAGATAATCTTGTATGACGTAATTGTTTTCGTTGACCAACCCACCCACTAGCTTATTTTCCTTGCATTCTCGTCGTATCTTGACTCGAGTATGTTTAAATCCGCTTGATAACAAGTCCATGTCGATAACCGCAATGTTTTCTCCCTTTCTCACTATTAAAATCCTCTCTTCTTATAATAAATATAAATAATAATGTTCACATATTCTTCTTTTACCAATTAATGCAATAGTTTGAATAACGCAAATAATTTCATGCCACAAGTTTTACTAGTGTTATGCGCGAAAGACGAAACTGTGTAACGAGTCGTAATAATACACTCCCAGTGTCCGTAGCAACTTTGCCTAGTTTAGCAAAGTGCAATGATAAACCACCTTTTGGTTCACCTGCGTTCTTATGATTTTCTACTACAAATTTCAACCGTCCGTTTTCTTTAATTCTTATACTAATAATTATAATTTTGTACATAATGTATATACTACAGATCTTGTATATAATGATAATAAATAATAATAATAATACAATTTTATACTAAGATTGAATCCTAGAATGTTATGCTACAAGCAACCAACAACCCCTGGAAAATCACAATAAGTAGCCTAGTAGTTTTTCAAATAAAATAAGCCAATGACTACCTGGTGCATATTTCATTATGGTCGCCGATTAAGTGCTTTAGGCACTGGTCACCGGAATATTATGCTAGCACCAGACCGATTGTGCTTTTCTCGATCGGAAGTTGCCCGAATAGTAGCCGATTCTTTCTTTTGTTAGAAATTGACATTATTTTTATTTTACTTAATATGCGGACAAATCTTATAATTGGCATATTCTTTTATTTTACTTTCGTTATGAATTTCTCTTTCAAAGAGAAACAGAGGATAAAAAAATTCTTGTATCGTCTTAGAGATATCTTCACTCTGAAACTTTCACTTCGTGACAATTTTAATTTAACCTTTAACTGTCTTTAATTTTTATACTTTCGAACCTTTATAATTCTTCTAGCAACATTTTATCGATTTTAATTCAAACTTTTAGTTCATATATTTTAACATCACTGCATGCCAATTGCGTTTAACATCAATGCAAAAATAACATCGATCCTTTACATATGCAACCCACATTATTTATTCCCAATTACAACTACGACTTGTATTTTAGATTCAAATATTTGATAGTGAATCACCAGGATTTGATCCTTGGAGAAATACTAAAATATTCCCAATTTTAACCAAATGAAACGCATGTTTCAAAAATAGTTTTAGATTTTTGTTAGTTAGTCTTATACTATGACAGACGCATAACAATAAGATCCTATATTCATATGTTTTCTTCTTCTTTATTTTAGTTTTTCATATTTGTTCAGTCATTTTTTCATTTATAATTTTAGATTTTTATTATCGTTACTATAACTTGCAGTAAACGCCATATAGTTTACTCACTTTATTAATTCCAATATATAACCAAAATAATCCATATAACCGCATTTATATCCCTAGAATATAAGTCAACTTTTAGAATCCTTGAAATAGAGTACTTCAGTTAACTTCTCTTTTCATTCTTCTTTATCCTTCTCTTTTACTTTTTGAATGCCCATCAGGTATTTTAAATTAAATTCACTTTGGATTTAAAATACAACCATAACGCAAATCACACAAAAGTCAAACAAAGCCAGCACTCAACAACTAAAAGACCCTTAAATTTACAAAATTCAACCCAACAAAATTAAGAGCTTGACGCTATTTTCTCAAATGGGACAATAGTTATCTAGTCCATCATCAACTAAATTCAACGAACCTTTGGCAATATCAGACTACTTCTACCAGACTCAACTTCACCGCAGAATTTCAGACTACAATCAACATTTTGGAACTTCAATCAACACAGATTTCAACATTTGATTTTCGATCAATCCAGCCAACGTAGTACAACAGTGAAATTCACCATTTTTTTTTTTAGCAGACCTTTAAAATTCTACTAGATTCTTCACAATTCTACCAGACCGTCTAGACTGACATCAATGAATCCCAGTGACCCAAAAGTGAATCCCCAGTTTTGACCCAACAGTGTATATCCAGTGCTTAACATCATTTTATTCACCATAAGCTTCAGTGATTTGTTTTGACTAAAGTGTACAACAAGTGTTTTTAATTCAAACCTTCATAACCTCCACCTTCAATCAGTGATACTAAATAATTTTGGACATTTTGAACAATATTCTTCGATATTTTCTTCCAGTGATTTATATGACTGTGAAAATGACTTTAAAACATTCTCTCTTCGTTTTTCTTCTGAATTTTACGTCGATATTTAACGAACATTATAGACTATATAGTAAACTTTGTAATAACAGTGTAATACTTACCAACCTTCCAGACTTGAACTTGAACTGCAACTCTGTGTCACTACACCACGATATTTTGTTCCGAAATTTTCTAGAACAATACGAACTTCCAACTAGTGCGAATTTTCACTTTTTTTTCCGAACTTTGAACTTAGTAACACTTTACTATTCACCAGTGATATTAGAATTTGGACACTATCAATACTTCGCAAGACAAAATTTTCCGTATTCCTTCCGAGGAACAGAACCTTCTTCGCATTTTCGAAGTGATGTCAAACACAAATTATTGACACATTTCACTATAACTTTCAACATTCAAACAATGAACACTATATTTCTGTGCAACCGAACCAAAACTCTTGCACCTTCGAACCGCTTTACGGGTATTATACGAGTGCACTAACCTTCTGAAACAGAACATTGTCATATGCATAGACCAGACTTCGCATACCTAAGCAAAAACAATTTCTGATAACGCACGCTTTAACCAGTGACATAAATAATTAGTACATCTATCTTCAATGTCTTTATCAAGTGAAACTTTATAAACTTTCTGTCAACTTTTAACCGAACTTTATATATTTTTTTTACCAATTTTTGTTTCATATATGTGTTTTAATTCATTGATTTGTGTGAGTGTACAAAGAAAAAGCAAAACATAAAAAAAACAGCAAAAATATAAGACTGTATATAGACACTTACTGAACATTTGAATGAATAATTTTTCGACACAAATGACGAAGTGACAAGTATTGTTGTGTATATATCTATCTGTATTTTGTTTGTAATTCTTACTATATATTTTATTCTGTTAGTTTTAAGGTTTCAAACCATTGCAAATTTGAATGTTAGGTATAATTTTGAATTTTATTGATAAGAAAATTTTAATCCAATACATTCCAATATCGCATTAAAATTTTCTTATACTTAGCTGTGAGTAGTGTGATAGTCCCCAGTAGAGGGAAAAATTAACTTTATTCATAAAATTCAAAATAATAGGGAAAAATTAGATTTTAATATATTTTTATATTTTTCTTGTAATTTGTTCGGTGAAATGGAAATAAAACCGCCGCCATGTTTCAGTAAAGATGAACAGAGTAGCAACAACGAAGGCTGATGAAATATATTGCAATCCATGACGATAAGCAAAATATATATTTAAAAAGTGCATTTAATATTGTAGCCCTGTAGAATTGGTATTCAAATTTTATTCAAATCTCTATGATCCAAATTGGTGCCTCTCTTGTGTATGAAAACGTATACATAGACAATTCTTTCTGGTTGTCGTTCAGTTTTGTCTATATTTAGAATGTTTAGAAACTTCAAGATTCAGTGAAAGACCAAATGTCGGTGTAGAATTGTTTACCTCGCTTATATACTCATTTCGTCTAATTTTGAGAGTCTAATTTGGAAATAAGGGACTTCCCATGCCCAGCCCACGTTTTTGATGTAAAAACTGTCCTCATACAGAACTACGTTATTCTGCAAACAGAATTGGGACGCCTTTGAAGATTTCCTGTGTTTCAATTTAGGTTTGTTTGTACATCCTAAGAAGTGCCTTTGTACATTATACTGCTAGATGTATATGTATAGAGGTATACGTGTCGACTATGTCGATAGAGGCCAATTTTATTGTATCTGCATTTATCAAAAAATATTTTAGCATTAATACAAAACCATGGTCACTTTTCACTCACATATATTCAGATTCCGAACAGACTTTTGTGCTCCACATTGCACACACGGTGACACGCTTCGTCATTTCATAGCGCACCTTCGGAACAGCCAGGCGATCTTCAAGTTTTATCTTCACAAAGACCTTCCTGTCCATAAATATTCGGACAAAAAGATTCACGGAAAAGTTCATAGATATTATTATTATTATTATTATTATTATTATTATTATTATTATTATTATTATTATTATTATTATTATTATTATTATAGTAAAGTCATCGCTTCTTGGCCTTTGGCTCTGTGGTTACTCTTTTGATCAGTTTTTCCTTTTTCTTTCTGGTCAATTTCATCTAAAGAGTAGCTGTCCGTTTCCTCCACGTGGTGGGGCTGGACAGTGGATACAGACAAGGCAGTTAGTCAACCAGTTTAATAATCTTGTTAACTGGTGTTGTAGTAAGGCTCTGCCTGGCCAAAAATGAGCCGGTCGATCTTATCCTCTAATTAGTCAATCTTCTGTCTAACTCTCACCTGTGATATTAGGAAGGATCGTGCAGTCCGATCTTTTTAACAAGATCCTCTGGTGGTCTGAGAAGCGATTGTGTGTCTTATGTGTTTCTTTGTCTAGTGTTATTTTAATATTATACTTGAGATTATGGGTCTATGTGGCTGAAATAGTAAAGTCACGTATTTATTAACTTTTAACCTTTCATGTTTTATATAGTCTTTTCGTTACACACTTTGTTAGATGGCTCTAAGTTCAGATAACTGCCCTAAATGTGATCAACCTATTTACGCAAGGTAAAAGACCCTAGAATGTAGTTCCTGTCCACTTAACTATCATGTAACTTGTCTTGACTATTCTTCTGAAGAACTAAGTCCACTTCAGAGGTCGACATTTAAGTGTGAATTTTGCTTGGAAAGAATTTAAGAATAATAGAGACAATGTATCTAACAATCAAGATACATCAATAAGAATAGGAATAGAGGAAATGTCAAATGCAACAATGATGGTCGATCAAGAATCTGCTCTCAATCGTGGGAATATATAATTAGGATAATACAGGGTGGCTTTAGTAAGCTATCTGATAGACTAATGACTAAATTAAATGGTCTTAAGAAAGAAATGGTATTATTGAGGAACGAAAAAATAAGACTTTACGTGAACAGTTATTAAAATTCACTATACAAATAGGTGATGGTATTAATGTCAACTCTCGCACATCAGACAAAGACTGTACAAGATCTTTTTGATAAAAAATCTAACACAGAAGTATTCCCTGATAAATTTGATGAAGATGATAATGAAAATCAAATTTATAAACCTAATAATCCTTGGGCAAAAGTAGTCTCAAGAATTTTTTTTTAAATCATGGGCGAGAGAAAACAAACTCTAATCGGTTGCTTAGTATCCCAAGGAAGATAAAGAATGATCAACGAGACATAGAAAGAGGTAAAATCAAAACTAATTAGTAGTAAAAAAAAGGCTTTGTTTATAACACATTTTCATCCAGATATAACAGAAAATGGAATCAAAGATGTTATTAAGAAACATAATGTATCAAAAGTTAAATGTACTAAATTGCAAACAAAATACGAAACGAATTAATCTTTTCATGTAGAAATCAAAGAATCTGACTATCAAACTGTTAGTAATACTGATATTTGGCCTGATGGAATTATGATAGGGCCATAGATTTAGGGGGACTAAGATGTGTAAATAATAGAGTCTCAAAGGGTAACAAAAATAACAATTTTAATGATGAACAAAATTAATATGGTACCAGAATGTAAGAGTGTTGAGGACTAAAAATGAATTTTGCTTCTCATCAATGGCAAGAAATAGTTATTATATTGTCTGCGTTCCTGAAACTTAGTTGACTAATAAATATTTTAATATTGATTATTTTTCCTCGACTTTCATTTGTTTTAGAGCATATAGAAATTATGATAACCTTGTTCGTGATAGAGGCGGCGGTGCCCTTATTATTGTTAGAAAAGAAATAAATGTTTGTAGAAGAGCTTATTTGGAAACGAAATGAATGTTTGGATTAAACTTGCGTATGGAAATGGTAAAAGACTACTATTATCTTGTATTTACTTGAATCCTATTTTTTCTGCACCGTTGTTTCATAATTATTGTAATAGCATACCCAATAAACTTGTAAATTAATATTATTGATGACTTGAATGTAGTTAAGGTTGATTGGATGAACAGGGGAATTTTTAAATGGTATTCATTACTACTCTAAATATAAAGCAAAAACCCTGGATGATACAAAATTTGGTTACTGATGAGTATTGTCAAGATAGAGATTTAATTTTGAAGAATTGTGAATCTGTCACATGTAAATCATTAGGATACATGGCTCCACCGGATGGATATCATGAACCAATTCACATTGTTATCTAATTCCCTCATATAGCTAAAGTCATAAATAACAACATGATGTATCAATTTTGTAAGGGAAATTATCGTTCATTGTATAAGCAAATATGTTCAGTAATTTGGCACATTATTTTGTTAAATATTAATCTGGACAATGTTGTGTTAAATGTGGAAGCTCCTATTAAAACATGAATAAATGATAATATCCCAATAAATTCAACCCACAAGAAATACAAAATAATTAACAATCACAGTGATTAGCATTATTCATTCTTCATTATTCATTGAATGAATAAGATCGTATTTAAAGCACTGCAAATTCAAGGTGATATATGAAGGAAGTTTGTCACCAGAATATAAAATAAGCCCTAGTATTCCACAAGGATCTAACTTGGGTCCTTTGTTTTTCTATCATGTTTATCAATGATCTAATATCTCACTTTACGGCATTACGTTGTTTACGGCTTTACGCAAATGAAGAATTCTAATGATCATTTAAAATTACAAAACGATCTTAATAAAATATGGGTATGGTCCAAAAGTAATTGTTTACCATTGAACCTAAAAAAAAAAAACAATAGGTATATCTTATACAAGGAAAACTTACTTGTTTTACTTTTCATACAAATTACATGATCATTATATTGAAATGAAAAATACCGTTAAAGATCTTGGTATTATCTAGACGACGAACATTACTGTAAGAAACATATCGAAATAACTGAAGTTAAAGCTCGTAGAAATCTTTGTATTAGTAAATGGCTATGTAGGAATTTTAGGAATCCTCTGACTGTGCCTCATTTACAATACACAAGCATTTGGAATCATGATAGGAAGTATATCGTACATGTAATGGAAAAAATACAAAACAGTTTTCTGGTTTGGTTAAAATGAAAGTTTAAACCGCATGATCTATCCAGTAAAAGCTTGAGACAATAATTCGGTTTGGTGAAACTATTTGATCGACACACGATAAACGATGTAATGTTTTCTATTCTGCCTTACATGGGTTTGTGCCATGGCACAATAACATTAAATTGAAAGTTCCAAGGTATGGTATAAGAAATTTTACTCCATTTTTATTTAATGAATGTGATATTTCTCCTATCTTGCAATGGTCTAAAATTGTAAACGAAAATAATATTGATATTTCTTCGCAATAATTTTAGGATGGTACAATGAACCTTTAAACGTATTGGACACTTGATTTTTTTTAATGTTTAGTGGTTTTTCTCTTGTTGTTTTTTCTTAATTTTATATTTAGGTTTAATTGGCGATCATGCATATAGTTTATTTCAACGTTTTTCACTTATATATAAAATGTACTTACTTATTTTAATTGTGTTTCATGTCTTGTTGTTGAATTTATTTTTGTTGTATGATTGTACATCTTGATTCTTGCATGTATTCAACATTATCTTGGGTGACATGTTTGAGCATCTTATGCTGTATTGTCTTTTATCCCTGAAATAAATTGAATAATAATAATTATTATTATTATCATTAGTGTCAATGTTCATAGTAACGCGAGAACTGATTACAAGAATCTAGGTAAGCCAAATATTGGTTTTTGTTTCACCTATATACTTTTTTCGAGTATATACGACAATGATGAATTGTGTTTTAATTGTTAAATATTGCAGATGTTTTCAACCTGGCAACGGCATCGTAGCCATGTGATGCTGTTGCATTTAATCCGTTTAGAAATTTTACGTTTTCTTTCATAAATGTCAGAGCAGCATCTCACTGATGGGAGCGGGCGAGCATAAACATTGTACTAAAATTTTGGTCGAAAAAAAATGAGTAACGATGGCAAAAATGAAGAAGATTGGGAATATCAAAGACGCTTTTCCCAATATAGATAATCAAATGCTCTACAACATTTAATGAGAGATAAAATATCAGTATGATGTGTTGCTGTAATGACTAATTGAATTAGCCTATATTTTATGTTTAGCTTTACAAAAAGATGTGTTTGGAGTCTATTCTGAATTAGCCTAGCTAGTTTGAGTGGGATTTTTGAGTTCTTTCTTTGTATGCATTATGTAAACACGACGTGTCACATCTAGTATCTTCTATGTACATCAAGTTATATACAACCATGATGTACAAGTATTCTATACAATTCAAAGTATGTACCATGTATAGCGTATCCGAGAATGAATGGTGCAGTTTCATGAGGTCGTTGTGAAGTATGTATTATGCGTAATAGAGTGAAAGTGCTTTTATTTTAAAAGTTGCTCAAAGAGATTACTTTCATATATTTTTATCTTTCTATCATTGTTGTTATCGTTAATGTCAGTGACAAGTTGAAAGTTAATAGAAAAGCTTCGAGAACAAAAGCTATTTTTGAGACAAGATTTGATCTCACAGTTTCATGTTCGGAACTGGTAAGTTTCATTAAAGAAAATACTAAAATAGATGTAACTAAATGCTTAAAATTAAAAACAAGAAATCGTAGTTACTCCTCCTTTACGTGGGTGTACTTGAAAATCAGTTTGATACTGTTTGTTGTAACGCGCCAAAAACAAGGCACAGGCTTACCCAGCACACACATCGTCCAGCTGGCTGGGTCCGGCTACTTAATATTGTAACACCCCGCTCGACAGACAGTACAGCTCAGGCCAAACTAAAACCCGGGTCGGCGGTGCCACAATATAACTAAACGAGGCGCACTGTCCCACTGGCTACTTCAGCTGGGCCAAATTCAACATTTAAGTATCAACGTTTCGAATAATACCATATACTTTATCTAAGAAAAAAGCAAAAGTGAAAGTCAACGGGGAAAATAAAAGAAAGTTGACATAAACAAGCTCAACTCAGGTCATCCAAGATAAGATTATTTAAACCGAGTGAGAGCCTTTGACAACACTCCAAAGTGGAAAGCCAAAGTTCACCAAGATAAAACTTTGTCAAAATACTTCACATAGGAGGCAGGTGGGCTGGCTAAAAGTAGAAGTAAACTGGCAGATAAAAACACTGGAATATAATGGAAATGAGAGAGAGAGCAAACATATACTATAGGCGGACTACATCAACGATGTGAATGAACTTGCATAAAACATAGGAAAAAATCTCTCAATAAAATTTCCCACTGCACAAGTCCGAAGAGTAACTCTGTCTCTTAGCGCTGAACCTCAGAACGCAAACGCCTTAACGTGACATCAGTAATCTGGCTACAACTCAGGGTAACCTCAACCGTCCTCTAGTGGAACTTTCAGCAGCAGCACGAACACTTCACTTCCCCTCTTTAACACACTCTTTCTCCACTACTATTCTCCGACGAACACCCAGCTTGGGTGCAAACAAAGACGAAGCCGCTAGGAGTTAGGGTTGAACTCTACTTCCCTTACCCCAACTCAGGAACCGGTATTCTCCATCATCGGTTCCACCTTTGAAGCCTACGAATTTGAATATGCATTTTTAATCTCTTTTATTACACCAGAACTCGTTCACCTTTACGATTCTGCGTGCGTGAGGTCCTGTCTAAATTACATTCCGCAGACCAATCGAGAACCTAAACTATCGTTCTACCACACGATGCTAGTCAATTCCCCCAAGATTTTGTTACTGATGCCTATTCAGGTGTGTAGCACCTGCCGCGGACATTTAATAATTCAATCCTAAGCAAAGTAATTAAGTACTTTACACCGTTTCGCAGAAAGAAGGTGTTAAAAGAGAAAGAAATCGCAACTTAATGACTGTTAGCAAAGTATGGGTAAACTTTAAGATTACGAACTTCATCAGCACTACTGTCAGATTCAATTTTGGAGTAACTAATCCATTTGAACCGCCATAAACCTAATTAATCTATCAAATCAGCATATTTCAAGGGGTAAATCATTATCACCGCAATAAACACATTTTTGACTTCAGATTTATTATTTAAAAGAGTCACACGAGTTAGTTAAAACGCATATCTCTACATGCAGTTTCAGGATAAGTGAACAGAAATAATTATTGTTGCTAGCTACACAGTTTCAGAATTAACACATTCACATTGCACACAAATATTTACGAACGGTTTTAATATGGAAAAGCCAATCAGTAGGACATGGTAGAAGCTTTAGAAACAAAGCACACATATTTCAGTAACGTTCTACTATTTACTTCCCGTGCAACCAAAAGCTTATGCGTATACATGTTTCTGTAAACTAAATGTGGGACACGCTCAAAGAAATGTGTAACTAAAATAATCCAGAATTTAATTTCATAGTGGCTGACTAAAACCAAAGAAAAAGATTGTCCCATAATACCATAGCAAAAGACAAACCGGGACCTTTTAATTCTTTGGTTTAAACAATAATGAAAGTGCAAAACAAACACATAAAGATGAAGGCTGAAATATAACTTTTTAAATAATAATAATAATAATAATAATAAACCGGAACAGTTAATAGGAAACAGACTTTAGAAGTAGGCAAATTAAAAAAGAACTTTGGCCTATTTCACGTAATAGATACAACCTTTTCCAACAGGAAAACAATCTGACCTGACATACAAATTTGGGTGATGCTGACTTATTTTAACCAGTTAATTTCAGATTAGGTTAGTTAGATCAGTTAGATTAGATCAATAACGCGCTTGAATAACAAAGAATATATGCCAGGTTAGGAAACTATTTGTCGAGCCACCGCACGATAAGCGGTAAGGAATCGAAATCGGAAAAATAATTAATGCAAAGCAGACTTGAATTTGGTTGGGGAAAACATCAAAACGCTACAGTAATTAATTTTCTAACCCTTCCAGGTAACTGTTGGTTGGTAAAGCATAAGGAATACTCAATTTCTAATAAAAACATTTTCCGTCTAGACAGTGGTTTCAGTACTCGCTCAAAATGTTAACCTTAAATATTATTTTTGTCACACAGAGAAGATAAAGTGCAAGTCCACTATATCACATGCAGATGGGGGAAGGAGATACCCAGTGTCCCTGTACGGAAAGTTAGCCCTTCATATTAGAAATACACATCTTCATGATAATAATAATAAAAATAATGAACAGTGTGGAAGAAATAAATAAATTGCTGAATACTGTAAAACAATTAGCGGATTAAAAGTTCCAGTTCCTAATTATTAATACTTCACCACACTAGAATTCCCATATAATGAAATTTTCGAACCAGTTACTCCCTCAACAGCGGCATCAGGAATTCCAAAATATAGCAACCTGGCTACCGAGATTCAATGGGGGAACTTCCTTATTAATTAAACCAATGCATCATACCTGAAAGTCCTTTGTTCCAGCTTCAGCATAATTTGGCAAACAATAGCTAGTTAGTATTTCTTTTATTGATATTTGATTACGTATTCTCCTTCCTCAGCAACTCCCATTTTTGTTACGACCAAACTTGGAACAATCATGAGCGAGAATGCCTCTCCTTCCTAAGACAGTAGTAACGCTCGATTTCGTTACGAACATATCTTCTGCTTACAGACTCACACAGACTGACTTCTGCCATCTATCGAGGACAAAGACAACTACTTCTGTCTGCTAGAACTCCACTGAAAATTTCGTCTGCTGAAAAAGTTTCTGAGTGTGAACCAAAAACCCAATCAAAGAATGAGTGACAAAGCTTGACTACTGAAGTCGAGAACAGAAAGTTTAAACAAAAACATTATTGAATATATATTAAAAACAACTACAGCGAAAAAGGCGCGAAAAACTAAGCTTTCCATTCACACAGAAAAAAAAACGTTTTAAAAACCAATAACGATTTGAGAATAAATTAGAAGAGGGAAAATAAAGCAGCACAGAAAATGTTTTAACTAGAAATTAAAAGAAGAAGAACAAAAAAGAATTACGTCAATATCTTCGTTTGAGGGATGACGTCATGGAAGAAATTGGAACGTCAAAAACGAGACTGTGGGCATTTCATTGTAATTTGTAACCCAAACGCGTGGCCAGAAGGAGTACTGTTTACACACATTTTTGGACGCTTAAAGGAATAAATGATCCTCATACAGAACAAGAACTATAGTGAATTAGCAATAGAAAATAAAGTAACTGATTGTGCAGCAACCAAGAAGCAATGAATAATTACTTTGCATACTATATTTAACCTGTACTACCGAAACATTAACGGAATCATTGGAAAAGAGTTAGGTTTTGCAGGGGAAGTAAATGGTGAAATATTTGATTTTATACGTTTAACAAAAAATTGGTTGAAAAAATATAAGATGCACTTTGTACAACTACCACAAAGAAATAGTGTTATAAGGAAGGACAGAGATTTAGAACTTACTAATGAAACTAAGGGCGGGTACTGTGTGCTATTAATTAAGAGCGAATATATTATTGAGTCTTTACAAATCTCCTTTCCACACTTAGATGTAATACTGGTGAAAGTACACATTCCACGTAGCACTCCTGTACTAATAGGTCTTCATTACTTTCCCCCAAACCTATCTGTCACTGTATTCAAATCATACTGTAACTGGCTATGCCAGTTTATTATGTCTAAGAAATACAAAATTACTGGTGCTTTCAACGCTGGTGGTATTGACTGGAACACTGGAACGATCAGCACAAAACAACCACTATACGACAATCAAGGCCGATGCCATAACTCTGCTTTGCACTTGAGTTAACACAGCTTAACAAATCTTACAACCCTGTTGACCTAACCTATAAACTTGACCTCTTGACGTCGTCCACCCACTTGCAAAAATATTCATCATCACCTCCTTTCATTTTTCAATGGCAGGCAAGTGCTAACAATTCTGACCCGGTCCTCTCAGCTACACACAATGAAGGTTACGATTTTCGTAATGCTACGTTCTCGCTGTTATACGAGGTTATCAGGCAGTTGAAGAATATTAATAATAATAAAAAGAAAGGTCTTGACATAGTGAGCTGTACAGGTGACTTTTATCATAATTTTTATAATGTTTTGATAAGAATGTACCAAAGAAAATTTAAAAAAATAAAAAGTCATTTAAAGATCCATGGATAAGTAAGGAGTTGAAAATGCTCACTATTAAGAAAACTAAATAGTTTGTGAAATCAAAACGAAGTAATTTAAAGAAGTGGTGCCGAAAATATGCAGAAATACGAAAGTACATTGAAGCTCGTAATGTTTATGTGTCTGCTCTAAGAGGTAGTATTTACTGTAATAGTTCCTATTTTTGGCATCAATACAAGAGATCCTATGTTAATAATATACCAAAGGAAATGGAATACAATGGCAATGTATATACTAATGCAATTGACAGAGCTGAAGTATTTAAAGAACATTTCTCAATAAACTTTAACATAGGGACATATGCAATCGTACCATGTAATATTGTTGAAGAAAATATTAATGTCATTGGAATCCCATGTATATCTGAATCTGATGTCATTGATGTCATAGGTAAACTTAAGCCACTGTCAACATCAGGTCAAGATTCCATACCCAACTATATTGTTAAAGCTTGTGCTAGTGAGTTAGCTCCGTATCTTGTTGGGATTTTTACTTTATCTTTAAGTAACGGTATATACAGGTGTGT